>CAOJBI012276542.1:0-13151 GCA_948277035.1 Euphorbia corollata
GCCGGTTCAGGAAAATTTGATGGTTCGAAAGGTTGTGGAGAATGGTAAATGTCCTAATTGCCTCATGGATATTGAATATGTCTATCATGCCCTGTTTGACTGCTATTTTGCTAGGCGTGTTTGGAGTTTGTTTGATCGGAGCTTTGTTATTATGTCTAATTCCTCTGTGACTGATATTGTTGATGGTTGGTTGTGTTCGAAACCTGATTTATTTTTGCAGCAAGCTTGTTTTCTTTTATGGATGATATGGTTGCATGCGAGAAACAAGCTAGTTTGGAATTCTGTCCATTCTCAGCCGAGAGCAGTCTTTCGGTGTTGTCTTTCGGTAGTCGAGCAATGGCGGGTCGTGTGCAACCTAGCAAGCAGGGATGGAGATGGGGCGAGGACTGTTGTGAGGCAGTCGGCGGGTCACAATGGAGAGGCTGCGAGCGAGCATTGGAGGTATTCTTTCGGGCATATAGGTCTGGTGCAGAGGGATGTGTCGGGCGAGCATATTGGAAGTTTGCAACATGCAGTTTCGGGGCAGCCGAAGGGCGAGTATCTGGGCAGCAACAAGCGGCGCCCCAAGTTCCGTACTTAAAGTGCAACTCAGATGCAGCGATTTTTCAGGATGGGCGAGTAACTTGTTTTGGATTGATTATTTGTAATGCAGGGGTCAGTTCGTTGGGGCAAAGTCGGGCCTTCTTCCGTTTTTTGTGTCCGTTGAAGAGGCGGAAGCCCTGTCTGTTAGGGAGGCCCTTTCTTGGCTAAAGGAGATGAGATATTCACATGTCATTATTGAGATTGATAATAGTATTGTTTTTAAAACCTTGACTGAGCATTACGAAGGCCTTTCATACGCTGCTTTTATTATTTTGGATTGTAAGGAGTTAATGATTTATTTCTCTTCTTGTATTTTCAGTTTAGTGTGTAGAAGCATTAATGTACGTAATGGCCCACTCTATAGCTCGGGCTGTCTATTTTGATAAAGTAACAGGGATCTGGATGCTTTCTCCTCCCCGTTGTATTACTCATCACTTTTCTCATTAATATAATTTCCTGTTTTCATAAAAAAAAAGAGCTTCACTTTTTTTCTCCATCTAGGCTGGCCCCATTTTTCACTAAATTCGCTTGATCAGTTTTTAGTCTGAATTATAAATATTCTGTAATTTTTGTTTATGTGATAGGTTTCATGAAATTAGCTAGCCGTTTAGAATGTCATGCGTTTGTCGTATTGATTAAAATACAAGTTTAGAGTTCGGTTCTCTTTGAAACTAAACATTAAAAGAAGATAATTATTTTATAACGGCAATTCTATAATGACACCAACTTATTTGACACCCGTTTACACTTTACAATCTTTACCATTCATTTTTGGATAGTTAAATCTCCACCGTAAGATGAAAACAAGATGGAGGATGGAGATTTCATGATGTCAACGGGTGTCAAACAATTGGTGTCAATATAAAATTTCTGATTTTATAAAACTATGTTATTTGAGTTTAACAGCTTGTTTTAAATTAAAAAAAAAATGAAAAAAACATATAGTAAAGAAGTACAAAATAGATCTACTCAATATTTGGTGTAGAGAAAGAAGAAGACAAATAAAAAAGATGATGCGAGGAAAAGAAGCTAAGAAAATTTAAATAATATGCATCTGAAAATTCAGATTCCCATAAACTATTACTTTTAAGGCTTTTACGTAAATAAATGGACTAGTTAGATATAATGTAATTGAGTTTCTACCGATCAAAACTTTTACTAGATTATAAAAAGGCAGAATGCATCTGGACCCCCCTGAAATTGGTAAAAAAAATCGTTTGCCCCCTTGAACTTAAGAAAGGACCCCATACCCCTGAACTTGCAAAAATGCATCGGTTAACCCCCTCAACTTGTAAAAAAAAAATACCAATTTGCCCCTTGATTGCCACGTGTCAACTTCTTGTGGAGAGAGAAAAATGAAAATTCTGAAAAATCAAACCAATCAGATTGTGACACGTGGCATCTAGGGGGTATATTGATACTATTTTACAAGTTGAGGGGGTTAACCGGTGCATTTTTGCAAGTTCAGGGGGATCTGGGGTCCTTTCTTAAATTCAGGGGGCAAACGGTTTTTTTGACCAACCTCAGAGGGGTCGAAATGCATTTTGCCTTATAAAAAAGCCTTCTTAAGTTTCATATTAATCAAATTTTTCATATTAACATAAATGCATCCTCAACAATTTAAATTACAAAAGCACGAGTCCTTGCCCACGCGTCATGCACTCATGCACCACATGTCCTTGCCCCATTCGTCACATGCCTTTTTTTATTTTTCTTGTTTTGTTTTTTATTTTTCTCTCAACCAATTTGTTTTTGTATTTGTTATATGAAGTTTTATGAAGCTTGAAGCATTATATGTTTGTTAGATGTTTATATTATGTTTGTTAGATGTTAAATATACGTATGTCAGATTTTTGTTATATGAAACTTGAAGGGGTAATATTTTTTTGCCGAAGTGTTATATATTATATGACTGTTTATTCGTTATATGTTTATTCGTTATATGTCTACTGTGCATATTTCTAGATATTCTATGTTTGTTACATTGTTAGACATATATAAGAGTATCATATGCTTTTAGTTGAAATAACATTGTATGAACAATGAGATAGTTAATCTAATATACAATGACTATTTAACAAATAACATTCATATAATAAACATGTATTAGATATTTAACAATGCAAAAAATCACAATGAATGACATTTCAAAAATAAGAATGAGACTAAAAAAGTTCCAAAGCAGAATGTCAAGTAAATCAATTGTATGAGAGATAATTACAAAATAGAATTTTTCATTTTCACATTATTAAATATCTAATATATGTTATTATATGAATTATTTTGACACATAACAAACATATAATAAGGTATTACTATACACCGCCCAGTTTTACTTCGCGCCGCCCGTGCCATGTCACAAGCGGACTCGCAATCCGCTTGTGCTTGGTAGAAGCGGACCAGATTTCCGCTTCTACCATGGCGGAAGCGGTCCCGTTGACCGCTTCCGCCACGGTAGAAGCGGAAATCTGGTCCGCTTCTCATGCGGACCAGATTTCTGCAACACTAAATTTTTTTTTTTCAATTCGATGGAAAATTTGCAAGATTGAACATACACGTTGCGAATCCTTGCGTCATTGTCGATCCATGGTGGAAGAAATCGTTTGAAATGCCGGTTGGATTTGAGAGAAATTGTAGTTTGAAATGTTTTGAAATGTTTAGAATGAAAAGGATAATATAGGTACGTATATGAAAAAATACGGGCGGCGCGAAGTAATACTGGGCGGTGAATAGCAATTCAGTTAGTAAAAATATAATTCATGGTAGCGGTTACATATGTAAATTACTGAAATAAACATGTATTAAATAAATTAATAAATTAATTGTGTAATAATGATAAGGGTATTAAGGGTAATATTAATTCAATATCCAAAAGGAGTTTTATAAAAGTAATTATCTGTTGAGGTTTGAAAAAGTAGTATAACCCCTCATGAAAAGGAACTATATATGAGTTTATCACTCATTTTGCTTGTTTGAACCTCAAAATGGTTATTTTTTGTAATCACCAAACAGAACCAACACAGCAATATTACTTCTTTATTTTGACTATTATTTGCGGGACGGCAAACTTCATCATCCACCTCACAAGTAGAAGTCCATAGTAAATAAATTCAATAGCATGTATGCAACCAACGACTCAACTCATATATAATAGCCCCTGTCGATGTAAACTACTTGTTAAAAGACAATTCTCCGTACGCGCATCTTTTTCAGCTTATTTGTAACATTTTTAAGGATATTCCACTACAATATACGACAACATTTACAAGGATTACTTTTGCTTCTTTAATATAATTTGAGGCAATTTGTTTTCTTTTAATTTGACTGAACAACAAGATGCTTAATCTTAAGGAAACCCAAACGAAAAAAGAAACGAAAAAAAATCATTTATTGAACTTCGAAGTTTTAACGATTGCAGTCTAGTTCAAATACAGATTCAACTACATAATCTATACCAAATATGAAAATATAAATATATATATTTTCAAATTATGAATTATGATTTCAGGGCCATCAGAAGTAATGCCAAATGCAGGGCTTAGCATATCGGTGTTTAGTATTATTATAATTCACATTGCACACTACATCGACAGAATATGGTAGAGGACCAACCAGAAACTGCGTATAGAACACTATTGATCCTAAAGAAACTGCGTATATACATTTTGAATCATCAATAGTTTCCACTTCATCCTTCCCTTTGTAATTAATTCTATGGGACAAATAAATGGAAGCAACGCATAAATCTAAATAGAGAGAAGCAACACAAATCAAAGTTAGAATTTACAAAGCTACAGTTATGTCAATTCCTTCAACTCACCCATATGCAATGCCACCAAATTTATTGCCACCGTTTAGAAGATTTTGTCGCAGAGGAACTAGCAGAAGGATTTTTCCTCGGCGCTGTCAGAAAATAAAAAGATTTAAACAGCTGGTCAGAGCATACAGCATAAAGTAAAGAGCTAAGAACTAGAACAGATACTACCAGCTTAATCAGGATTCTATGTTCCACAGAAACTTTGATGTTATAGCCTCATCAAGTTTCCGAAGCACAAACTAATCAAAACTTGACGAACGTTTAGACGTTTCTATCTCCTTTTGAAGATAAAACATGTTTGCTGAAGCACATTAACTGATCTCTTAATGCAAAGCATTAGATCCCTAATTTAGATCATATTCCTCAAACTCTCAAAAACAATAAAACAAGAAATAAATTGCGCCTTTTATGTAGAAGGAATGCGCAAATGATAGTTCTACCCTAATTTTAGTACTTTTCATATCATCCACATTTTCATATGTTGTATCTGTAACAAATTACCATTTTCCAGTGTTCATTTTCATTTCCAAATCAGTTTCTATCTCCTTGCAACATATCAAGGATAGCTAATAAATAACCAGAATGAAAAGAAGAAAGAGAAGTTCAGAGGCATACTTGATAAAGAAGCCCTTGGTGAGGAGCTGATTTTAGTTATTGACAACCGTGAAAGTCGAGTCTCACCTGTCTGTCCCACTCTTTTTGGTGGTCTTGGAAGCTTAGAAGTGAAGCTCACTCTGCCAACCAACAGAACTCATAGATTTCAGATTAAATGCATTGATATTTTCCTTTAAAGTATAAAACTAAGATCTTCCTAGTCAAACACAAACACAGCCCAACAAGAGAGGAAAATGAAGAAATGGTAAAACATAGCCTAGTGTCCTGTAATCTGATTATAAAAATTTGTTACGGATATAGGATCAAAAGCAGAACCAAAAGTTATGAATTTAATGATTTATGATTCATGTCATTTGTTCACCATAATCTGTTCTAAAACTTTCCACAAGGCACAAACAAACCTGAAATTCACTGTGCTGAAGGTCAGACTCAAATATGTATCAACTTGACAAGAGAACTAGCAGTCGGGAATGAGAAATAAGAAATTCAGTGTAAATGAAATTAAATTCAAAGATAATGCAGCATGTAGATTTGCTATTTTCATCTACAGTATGTTATGCTTATAAACATTATTTTGGCTTAAACTCATTGACACGAACTAGATATGTTTTCGTTATATTTAGATTATATAAGCATATATATTCATTCCCAAGGTTTAAAATTGTGTAGGACAAAGTAGGAACAAAAGGAAAACTATTTGCAATTCGCACCTGGAATTTTTTGGATGATTAACATATCCGAGACCCAGTCCCGGAGTGAGGCATAAAAATTACAAATTGCAATAAGCTAATGTATAGCAAGAGGTTTATTTAAGAATATTATTGAAAATACCTTAACAAGTATCAGAAAACAGTCTAAATCAGAATATCAATAGAAATTAAAATTTTGATTCGCAGAACACTCACTTGTCAGTGTTCTCTGCCTTTTGATCTAATTTGGCCACTTCAATTGATCTCACAATTTGTTGTGGTTTTACTGATTCAATTACTGCAACCGGTTCCATGGTTTCAGATGAATTACCAGCTTCAGGGAAAAGACTGAACTCTACAGAATCCGTTTCGGTACCCATTGAAAGACAGCCATCCGATATGTCACTTAATCTTTCATCAGAATCTCCATCTTCGAAACCTAAGATATCATTATCTTCTTTAGAATCCTGTCCTTCTTCTTTTATAACCATTGGTTGAGGCAAACGATCACTTTTAAGCTCCAAGTCACCTGCAGACTTTGAATGTAGCAGAAATCCTTTCTGATATTTAAACTCATCAGTTGACTGTGTAGAACCAGCTTCAGAACGTTTCTCACTGAAATCTGAGCTATTCTCTGTGTCAGAAGCTCCTCTCCTAGGAGGTTTCAAGCCTTTCCCTCCAGTTGCAGTTGTCTTAGAGACTCTCCCAACTGAATGCCTTTTTGGAGAATTAGAATCACTCCTCAGTGAGTTGGCACCACTTCTCACACCGTTAGAATTAGTCTTGAGCAAATGCAACCGTTCAATCTCCTCATCTTTCTTTGTAATTGTGTCCTTGAGAGATGCCACCTACCGAAAAAAGTTTTTTCTAGTCAATAAATAGATGTATTTTTTTTTACCCATGAGAAATTGGAAAGAAATATGAGAATTCTACCTGCTGCATGAGTTCTCTAACATCTCTTCCCTCTTTGTTGCTCTTTGCAGCACCCAACTCAATGCCTGATACCCTCTCAGCGAACTTCAACGTACTTATAGTTTCAGAATAGGAATCTAAATCAGGATTGAGCTGGACAAACATGAGGGTCTTTGCTTGACCACCTAGAGTTCCGAAAGGAGAAACGTGTAAGATGAGTTGCAACAAACACAATATGGAGCAATGTAACTAACAGTATTTTATCTCACGAAATTGTGTCAGATTTACATAAAAGAAAACATGTTTCGTATCACAACTACCTAAAATAAATATTAAATCAATACCTAAGGAGTTTTGTAGCACTTGAGTCAATTTACTATTTCTGTAAGGCACATGAGGACTCTTTTGAGCCAAAGCAAATATCACATCCCCAAGTGCAGAAAGTGATTTGTTTATATGTTGTGCCTCCCTAAGCCTATCTCCAGTAGCTTCAGTTCGCTCCACCCTTTCACTACCAGCGAGATCTATCAAGTGTAGATTACCACGCAAGACAGCGCCAGATTCTAAGTCCAATCCACGAACATGAACAGTCAGGACACTGCCAAGTTATTTATGTTATAGAACATTCACAATAAAGGAAACCATCAAAAGCAATTTGTAGATAGTCGATATTAGAAAGACGAACCAGTGAGATCTACTGCTTCTTTCATTCAGGGCTGTAGCGCCAATTGCTCGGTTCATCAGTCCGATGTTCATCAACTCTAAGACATCATTGGTAGACTTGACAGACTGCATGCTAGCATCTGGAACAGCTAGCCCATTTGGTTGGGTTATATTCCAAATCCCAAGAGTGCGCAAGTTAAGAAAAACGCGAAGATGAAGAAAATGAAAGTGATACTATCCTTTTATTTGATACATACAAAAATAAATGTCAATACGAAGCACACAAGGAAATGATAAATAGGGAAATAAAATATCACTCACACCATTGATCCAGTGGAAGCTATAGAGTAATCATTATGATAGCATGCTAAAAATTAATATAAATCAATAATCTGAAGGATATCGTTTCTGAGGGCCCTCACTTGAGAGTAAATCACGAACTTGTTCATTATATATTTCTACCATTTGCACACCAACTTCATACTGAATGGAGCTTCTCCTATTTTCAGATATTTGGAAAAGATCATGTAAGGCTCGATAATTTACCCCCCAATTTTCTTTTGATGCTACAGTGGGTCCACTCTGAGGAATACGCAAACCAAAAAATTGTAAGTATAAATACTATGAAACCATAATAATTACAATGAAAAATTGCATTTTGGTTATTTTACTACCATTGTGAATGTCTTTCCTGAGCCAGTTTGACCGTAAGCAAAAATACACACGTTGTATCCATCTAGAACAGATCGGATCAGTGGTTGGGTGTCAAAAAATACTTCCTCTGCAAATGATAACGTTCACCCATACAATTATATATTAGTGTTATCTTAACAGCTGTATGTTGTTGCACGTGATAGAAAGCATCATGACAAAAAAAGGGAAGAGAAAGAGAAATATTGATGAGCATATACTTCACAATCAAATTCTCACCTTGACCCGCAGTCGGACCAAAAACCTTGTTGAATTTGAAGATTCTACGGCTATCTTTTCCTTGTTTTAAGGGATTTGAAATAACTAATTCACCATTTTCACCAATATATTCGACGGTGGTTTGCTTCTTGCATTGCCCAGGAAGGAATGGCCTTATTCGACAATATACTCTAATGTTTCCTATACAGATGATAAAAAACAAATATGTGTATCAATCAAGAGACCCAATCTCTCAAGTTAGACTATGATGTACCTTTCAAATCCTGCACTTCGTTGTACAATCTTCGATTTTCTGCAAGGACCGAATGATAATTCTCAGCAGCATCGGCTAAACCTTTAAGCTTCACTCCTAATAAAAGTTAGAAGTTACAATCTCGAAAAGAGCAAAATCTATCATAGTGCATGACTCAGTAGCAGATAATTTATCATACCCAGGCACTGAAATTCCTCACAGAAATTTCTTTTTTCCTTCAAGACTTCCCGCTTCATAGAGTTAGATGCCACCCTTAATTCCTGGCAAAAACTTCATTAATTAATGCAATGTATACAATACCAAAAATCAAATCAATAGAATTCAATATCAAAAGCATTTTAGTGAAGATCAACCTTCAAAGCTCTAGATTGATGATCTATAAAACTGTGATAGCACCGCTCTTTCTTTCTCCATCGTTTAGATTTAGATTGAGAAAACGACTCAAGTTCTTTGACCTTGTTTCTCGAATCTACAAATAGGAGCTCAAGTTCCTTTATTTTCTTCTCTAACTCGGTTTTCGTTTCTTTTCCCTCCCTCTCCAACAATAAGCAACGCTCTTCATGTATCTTCTTGGCTAATTCGAATTCCTGTTTGAGCTTTAATTTCTCCTTCTCCCAATTATTTTTCTCTTCATTTAATCTTACAAGATCCAGCTCTTCAAGCTTTTCCTTCTGCTCTAATTTGGTTTTCTGTATCTGAATTGCACAAGAGAGATAAGGCTACATAACAAGAGCATGCAATAAAGTTGAGCTTGACACAATGTTTCTTAAGAGTCAGGACTGAACTTTTCTCGTGAAATTGTGGGAAAAACACAGCATATTGCTATATTTTTCTCACCCATAACTCAAAGGAATTTAGCCAAAATCTTATTAGTTATTTGTAACCTACACATAATTACTTCCAAACATAATGATTAGTATAACAAGCACTTAAACTTTCATAAAAACCACTAACAGCTTAATATATTTATTTTCCTTGAGACTTTTTGCACTAGAGATGTTCATAATAGACACAATCCTCACCATAAAACACCAAAAAGACGATGAATTTACAAGTTTCCCTTTACTTCTTACAATGGATGTTCATGCAAATCCGAATGATAATGAATCATGCATTATACAATCCAAATATAAGTTCAGGTAAAATGGTAGCCGCACCTTTATCTGCTGTAGCTGTGTAAATAGCACCTATTAACATCAAAAACCAATAGAACTCAGCTACACAAATATTGACGTTGGAAATGTTATATTTAATACTATAAATTGCCAAACAAAACTACCTCAATTTCTTCTGTGGTACCAGATGCAAGGGTCTCAAGGGCTCTTATCTTTGATTGGGACTTCTCCGTGCGAACATTATAAATTATGTTTTGCTGAAAGTATTCAAAACTATAAGCATCACTAAACATAAGTCACATAGAATACATTTACCGGATGCGTTTAAGTGAGAAAATAATTGTGGAGACATTACATCTTTTAAGTTCTCTGCTTGACTTGAAAAGCGTTGTTCAATAGCTTGCACAACTTTCTTGACTATTTGTGCCATCTGGAGTCAAAACCAATTTCCAAATGAATAAATAAACAAATCAAGAAATGGGTCACTTACACACATGAATATTCATATGTATAAGTATGAAATCCTCTCACAGCCATACATGTTGGACAAGCCCATTCTTCCTTTCAATGCTGGCATCCAGAATCTTATTTGCCAAACTGAATAGCATTCGAGTTGAGACATTCTGCGGAAGTATTTAAAAAGATGCCATGGAATAGTAAATTCTACTAGTCCATAGAATTGTGTAACAGGAAATAGATGTTCAAGCATTGGCATGATTGAGTTCAGGATCTTACTTCCAATCCATTTAACTTCACCAATTCCAAAATATCAGAATCCGAAAGATCGCTGTAGGATCCATTCAATAACTCATCATATCCAGCATGATGCAGCAACTCAGCAGATGGCTCTGAAAAAGAAATTCACAAGGGGAGAACAGATAATAAGCTTCTACTAGACACATCATGCACAGAAAGGTGTCAATCCACGAATAGCAATGAACAAAGTTGATAGCCTGTAAAGAGGCAGTATATGAAGATTAGATATCAAGAACCACCATTACTGACCCAGGATAGTTTCTTCTCCAGTTGCTCTACTACTCACAACCATAATAAAAAAAAAGGCCCAACCAACAAAGAGGTACAGGTCAAGCAGTAGGAAAAGGAAAACTGCAAACTTAATGTGCGGCGCGGGTGCCAAGCAAATTCCAAGTAGCAAACACTTTGTCAGCTTCACTTTTGGTCCCATAATAAGTAAATTTCCTACCTAGGCTGCTCTATAATGTTAACTTGGTTAATCAACAAAATAACAAGCTTGCACTTCAATTATACAACTTATAATATCAAGTCTAGGTAGCAGGTCATCCACAGCTATTTCACACCTTAATCTAAAATATTTACTACAGAAGTCAAACAAAACAATTATAGTTTCCAATTTTCCATTATTTCAAAGCAACACATGAGCTTAATACATGTATGAAACATACTCACGTTTATGCATTCCTTTAGTATTCGTCAACAATAGATTCCATAACTTTCTTGAATGGTTGCGCGTGCTCTGTTTCCCACTTACAGAATCAAAATGCGCTTTAAGTGTACCGAGGCACTGCAACACTGGCACCATATATCCCTGCATAGTAACACTAATTATACTCCAGAAAGAGAAGTTGACCTGATAAACCAGGTGTAATCAATATAGACGCTCGTGATAGTTTGTGTCTAAGATCAAGTCCTATCCTTCTGTGAGTTGAGTTCAATAACTTGTATTCACCAGTACCAATAACTAAAATTCAAACTCTCATCAGTGCAACATATACTAACTTTCTATGAGATAAGAAAGAGTATATGCACCTGTTGTATGTCTGCAAGTACAAACCTAGGTAATCCCATTTCATCCATTGCTGCTAAAAAACTTTTGATATTCTCAGGACCAGGCTCAGAGTTTCCCCTCTAAAAACCAAAAATTCAAGTCCATAAACATATAAAACCATATCACCAAAACCAAAGCACAGAAAGATCAAATTTGTTAAGCTCATATACAATGAGAGTAATCCAACCATGTCAACCGAACCAGGATTCAACTTGTGCAAAATGCTACACAGAACAGTTCCATCAATCAGGCACACTCTCAATTCTTCTTCGGAAGCTTCCAGAGGCAAATTCAAATGAGGAACCATATGGTTCAACCATTCAACTAATGACTTCAAATTACCTAAAATCAAACCGAAATGGATTAGAGGTGTGGACTGAGGAGAATCTAGTTAAAAATCAACCATGGACATATTCATGTGCATGGAGAAAGGCAGTCAGTTTCTTACCGGTATCAAAATCTTCAATCTTTTCATTTTCTTCAACACCCTGACTATGAATTCCATTAGAGCTGCTTAAAGCCCCATTTCTGGCTACTTTTGCTTCTTCGTGAAAGTCCATGTTGAAATAACGCTGACTTACAGTCCTAAATTTAAAATTTAAGTTCATCATAATAAACTGAAAAATGCAAACAAACCATCTCTATTCTTCAAATTGAGATACGAACGTTCACATACAAGAGCGTGAGGTTTTGTTATGCAACATTTGTAGATTAGAATGTGCCAATAGCTCTTAAATTTGAGAGAAATTCAAACCATTTAGTTGCTTTATGTTAAAAGTCTCAGCAAAAACTTCTATAATTGCAAATGTGGGATTATAAATAAGAAATTAAAACAATAGAAGACAAAAAGTACTCTGTCGATTGTAAGAAAGAAAAAAACATCAAACTTCCACTAACATCTTAGAAATGCAAGCAACAACATTGCGCTGAACTAAGACAACTCTTACCACAGATTCAGCTAAGGAAGACAAAATTAAAGATATCAAAGAAAAAAAAAATAAAAGCATAGCCACAAATTCTTTTCTTTTCCTCTGCTAAAAAATATCCAATCAAAACGAGTAGCATTGCATTCGACTTCATTTAAACGTATATTTACTCAACAGACAACCAAAGTCTGATTAAAGTCCGCTGTCCCACCCTATCCCCAAAAGAAAGGAAACAAGTACGAAACCCTACAACTCCAATTTAATGCAAACGCAAAATGCAGAAAAAATCCACCAGATCGAATCAAAAGCCCAAAATTACCGAGTAGATAGACGTTACAAACGAAATGCAGGGAGACAATAAGGACCGTAAACTGTAATAGCTTGAGAGAAAGTGAAGTTACGATCGTGAAGAAGCCACCACTGTGAAAATCCGTCAAGATCGAAGAAATCAGAATCCTAAGAACGAAATGCAGAGATCAATCAAGTAAAGAGATGCTAGGATCGAGCAATGAATATCAAAGTTAATAGCTTTCCTTCTTTTTTCTTTTCTTTCTTTTCTTTATTTTTTCTGAGAAAAACCAGAAGAAAAGAAAAGAAAAGAGAAGGAGATGGAATTGAAGCTGCGTTGTCTTTCGCTCTCTGTTATGGAGATATTGTTTTTTTTTTCTATTATTTGGAGAAAAAAAAACCTGAATCCTTATATATTTTTCTTTTATTTACTTTAAATATACTTTTTATTTTAAAATTTTGGTCCCCATTTATTTGGAAATGTTGGACCATTCCCAGTTAATTTGGAGTAGAATTCCCGCCTTTTGCCATGTGTCGATTTGGTTTACTAAAAC
>CAOJBI012277846.1:0-12229 GCA_948277035.1 Euphorbia corollata
TCCCATACCATCACAATCTCGAAGTCCTCTCATTCCGGTGTGCATTCGGTTCATTCCTGCCCCCATCGACTTCCCTCATGGCCGCTCTTTGATCAGGTCTTCCTACCCCGGCGCCACCCCTCTTGGGACCGGGTCGTTACATTGAATCACGCGAGGCACCAGTTTGCCCGGGTTTAGTTTTTAAAGAAAAAGAGGCGTTTGCTCTCTAGGGAGTAAATTCATTTAAGAAAAATCATTTTTAATTTGATTTTCTTAAAATAATGATAAAAATAGTAAAATAAGGTTAAAACCCTATTTTACGAAAAAAGAGTCGCCACCCGGTTCAGCTCCACCGGGAATTGTGATATACTGATCCGTTATAGGATTTTTATACCTGAAAATTTGAGATTCTGAGTTCGGATATAATAGTTACTAATTTATTCAAAAATCGGGAATTATGACTTAAATGATAATTTCGACATTATAACGGTTTAATAAAACAATAAAATTGAGCCGGAATTTCAGCAGAGTAACTACGTTACTTGGGATTTTCTCATATCATTCAGATGGAGTTTCCCCAATTTGGGATATCCTATCTTTACCTGCAAACTTGTTTACACATATTAACACATGTTATTGAAAAGTAAGATAGTTAAGCACCTCCACTGGCTCTTTACTCAAGCATGCAGTGTTTAATGAGTACAAATAAACGTAAAAAAGGTTTAAGGCTTACAGCCAATACCCTCAGTTACATTTTCGTTGTTCCAAGATGACGTGAGAGCTGGTGCGGGACCGAATTTGTCGAGTTTTGATGGAAAACTTTTAGAAAAGTTGAAAAGCAAGGCGATTGAAGTAGTTTGGAGACATTTTAACTCGAGTCATGGCTATAATCACGAGTAAAACAGATTTTGAGTGAGTTTTGTCGAGTTTAAGTCAAGAATTTCCGTGGGAAACTTGACTTAAATCGAAGCTCGAAAGATTTTGGCTGGAGAGATTTGAATTCGGCAGAGTTTTGACGCGTTTGGAAGCGAAAACTGACGAACTTTGCTCTGGGGCAAACCGAGAATTGAAACTTGCTTAAAACTGGAAGCGAGGCACTTCCTTATATAAGAAGTGGGTAATTAGCCCGCGGCAAATTACCTAGCTAGGGGGCAGCCCCCTAGCTTCCCGGGAAAAGGGGGAGGCTACCCCCTAGGTAATTAACCCGCGGACTAATTACCTATGGGGGCAGAATCTCCCAAATCCGGGGAGCCTAGGGGGTAGATCGAGGCCCGGTTTGATGCAGTTTTGATTTTTTGCAAGTTTTCGGTCCATTTTGAGAAATCAGACATTTGAAACGTGATTTTACGGATTTTTATTTGGCGGATAAATACGACAACTCGGCTCTGTGTGGCTCATGTCATTCCCGTGATTCGAAGTTGGTAAATTTCCTCATCGGGTCCGAGCGGACCGTGCTAACAGTTTGCCCCTCGCATACAAGAATTTCGATCCGTAGAGAAATTCATTTGTATGTGAAATAGCTATAAAATTTATGTGAATGCATGAGTTAGTATTTTAATTCATTAAATTTTGAAACAAAATATTATGCTCCTTCAATAAAAATATTAACGAGGGCAAAAAGCGAAAATTAAAATTATTTTGCAGTTGGCGCGGTGCCAAAAATTAATTTTGAAATTTTTTAAAAAATTTTAATGGATGAAAAACACGTTGGTGCGTGTTTAAGAATATTTCCTGATCCGCTCGGTTGAAATTGGAACTGAAAATGGCTTAAAAATGCCAAAAATGTCAAAAAGTGGGGTAAGATGGTAAGATTACCATCTTACCATGGGAGGCCAATTCCTTAGGTGTAACGGTCATGATTATGACCGTTACACCTGTCCGCGTGGCACGGGCAAAGCGCGCTACGCACGGTCATGATTGTAAGTCTCTAGAAAAGCAGCCCCTCCCTTCTCATTTTTTCACATCTCTCTCTAACTTTATCTCTCTAGAATTTTTCAGCTTTTGCGACAATTATTTCGCTTTTCCTTTTTCCAGCTATGCCGCTCCTGCTTCGGTTCTTCGTAGTTGCGATGTGGTACAAGCTTTTTAACGCCGAATCGGGCTTCCTGCTGTATCCATCACTCCTCAAACGTCTATATTGATAGAGTTCAGGTCTCCATCCCTGTTGTGCCTGTGGAGGCTCTCTACGTCATGCCTCCCAACTGGGAGTATCACTCTATCGGGCGCTACACTCCGGTCCCGGAGGCCTTAGATCCGGCGGAACATCTATCTCGCAATTTGGTCAGTTTCTTTTTTCTTTCCTTTTTATTTATTTATTTATTTAATTAATTATGCATGATTTATTTTTCAAAACTTATGCATGTCGTGGAATTTTAGGAAGTACCTTTATGCATGTCGCGAAATTTTAGGATATACCTTTATGCACATCGCATAATTTATCTAATTTCCTGATTATTTTCTTAGAAAATTTAAATATGCTTATTAATTTTAGGAAAAAATTATTTTATGCTTTAAAATAATTTTGAAAAATATTACTTTATGAAATTAATTTTTAGAAAATTAATTTATGTCATAAAATAGCTCTGAAAATTATTTCATGTCATGGAAATAACTTAGAAAATTATTTCATGTCGTAGAAATAACTTAGAAAATTATTTCATGTCGTATATATAACTTAGAAAAATATTTTTTTAAAATGCATGCTTTATTTTTAATTCAAGATCTACTGGGGATGTATACATGTTAAATAATTTTATTTTTGAATGCCATGTTGGATCCGATAACCACTGGAGTTATCAGATATTCGTATATATATGCATGAATTATGAAAAATTGTTAAAATGCAGGTGATTAAGCATAACGGCGGTAGTGTGCAGCATGTGCACAAGTGGTATAGGGCCTTATCACCAGATGCTCGGACAATTGTCAACTCTACTAGAGTTGGTACTATGGTTTGAAATATGGTGTATAAGCGCTCTCGCGGGTATCCTTATTTAAAAAAGGATCTCGTGTCAACTTTCCTTAGTCGTTGGTCTAACACCACTCACACCTTCCATTACTCTTGCGGGGATCATCACCCCAGTCGACTACTGCGCCATCACCGGATTGCCACTCGCCGGGACTATGATCAACTTCAATGCCACCTTCTCTTATCAACGGTTCGACAGGACGGCGATTGAGGCGCTGATCAGGTTTTCAGGCACCACCAGGAGTTCATTCTCTTGTGAGCAGTTGATGGATTATTGGGTGCAGGGGTGTGGAGCTGGCCAATCAGCCACTTGCGAGGCTCGGGCTTTTATAGCTGCCACCTTGTCCTGGTTCTGCATTCTGACCGGGCGGTCCGATATTAATCTTAATATCTTACCGAGCTTAGTCAATCTTGAGAGCTTTAATAACCAAGCTTGGGGATGGGCCGCCTTGGCTCATTTGTACTGGGCACTGGATCAGTACGCCAGGAACAAGATAGAGAAATTCAAATCTTCTCTTCAGATCATTGCGGTAAGACTCCTCATCTTTAATTTTTTTTTCAATTTTTCGAGTGTTTGCTCGTTCTAACTTTCAACTTTTCTTGCAGATTTGGTTCTTTGAAACGGGGATCTTGGATAGTCCTTTGTTGGTTTCATGGACCAACTATCCTTACTTTCCGAAGCTTCCACATTACTTTCGTTCGTGGGACATCCAGCTTACTCGTCTCCAGCTGCTGCAGCATCTTCGAGACCTTACTACCTCTCAGGTAACAGTCTTCCGCTTACACATCTCATTCGTTATGTTATACCTGCATTCATATTTAAAATTCTTAAATACAGATTAGGACTACTCCGTGGGGTGACTGGTCTACTTAGAGTTAAGAGATGTGAGATGCCAGGTCCTTCGTCGGTAAGCACCTTATTATTGCCAGCCCTTAGTCCCTCCCAGACTCAGGTTAGCTCCTCCTCCACTACCTAGTTGGTTGTTCAAGCCTCAAAACGCCAACAACATAGGGCAGCTGTGTGAAGTGGGAGAGGATGACATCCTTACTAGCCTGTCGAGGGCTTATGAGGAGTTTTGCCGTACTCGCCTTCTTAGATGGCCTGACGTTGACCTTGAGCTGGTTCCGGCTAATGATGAAGAGGAGAGGCATGACAGGGCCCCCTCAAGAGGTGGTGTTCCCTTTGGTGGTCCGAGTCCTTCAAGTGAAGGTGCTTCCTCTGGTTCTCACGGAGCGACCAGAGTGACGGTAAATTTTTACCGAATCCTTTATTCATTCATTTTTTTATTCACATGCTGACTTTGTGCATTTCATTTTTTACAGGATCACCAGGGTCGGAAGAGGGCAAAGAGCCATCTTGCGAGCTCCTCTACTTCTTCTGCCGCTGCTTCAGCTGATTCAGTGATCGTCTCTGGTCATAGAGCTTTCCATCCTGATCAGTTCGGCTTTAGTGTCTTCATGCCTGATGGGAGTAGTTACACACCAATGATTGAGTCGTACTCCGACCTTGCCCGTCTAGTGACTTATATCCCAACTGACACTACTCACGTGAGTGTTCGAGTCTCTTTTGTTTTAGTGCTTTCTCTTAATTTGTGCTGAACATTGACTTATACTTTATCTGATAGGTCCCTATAGCTGACAGTACTAGGGACTGGGAGTATCACCAGGCGATGCAACACTTCATCTTGGGGTATAGTTCAAAGATGATTGTAAGTCTCTCATTTCCTATTATGAAAAACATAATGCATGAAATATAATGTTATGAGAATGCATGATGAATTTAAATTTTTGGAGGGGCAGAGAATTCTGAGATCTGATCGATAATGTCTTTCGATTCGAGAATCAAGAGTTATGCCCTATTGTTAGCACGGTCCGCTCGACCCGATGAGGAAAATTACCGACTTCGCATCACGGGAATGACAAGAGCCGCATGAGCTGAATTGTCGTATTTATCCGTCAGTCAAAAATCTGAAAAACCCTAAAAATAGCGTCCGATTTCTCAAAACGGACCGAAAACTCGAAATAAATAAAAACCGAATCAAACCGAGCCCTACCTAACCCTAGCTTTCCCTGATTTTGGGGATTTTTGTCTCCCTAGGTAATTAGCCTAGCATCCCCCAAAATCCAGGAAGCTAGGGGAGCTACCCCCTAGATAGGTAAATAGCCCGCGGGCTATTTACCTCCCTACTATAAAAAGGAGTGCTCCCCTTCCATTTGGACACAACAGAAAAGGAGAGAGAAAAAAACCAGATAGAGAGTTCGAATCCTGGCTTTCCCCAAAGCGGATTCCATCAGTTTTCGCTCATAAACGCGTCAAAACTCTGCCGGATTAAAAGATCCTCAACCAAATCCCTTCGAGCTTCGATTTAAATCAAGTTTCCCTCGGAAACCTTCGATTTAAACTCGATAAAACTCATTCAAAACCAGTTTTACTCGTGATTATTCTCATAACTCGAGTCAAAACACTTTCAAACCACCACAAACACCCACAAACCTCTTCTCTATCCAACTTTTCTCAAAGTTTCCCATCAAATCAAAGGCAATTCGGTCCCGAATCGGCTCTCACGTCATCCTAGACAAATGAAAAGGTAACTGAGGGTATTGGCTCTGCGCCTTAAACTTTATTTACTTTATTTTATTCATTTTCATTACATGCTTTGGGTAAAGGGCCACTAATGCTGCTTTACCATTTATTTTCAATAAAATGCATTAATATGTGAAAACGAGTTTGCAGGTGAAGACCGGACACCCTAAAATAAGAGAAACCCTGTCCGGATTACTATGGGATATCCCAAGTAGCGCCGTTACTCTGCCGAAATCCCGGCTAGTTTTTACTGTTTTACTAAGCTGTCGTAATGCCGAAATTGTCATAAAAGTCATAATTCTCAATTTTGAATAAAATTAGTAACCATTATATCCGAACTCAGAATCTCTCTTTTTTTAGGTATAGAATCCTACCACGGATCTGTATACCACAATTCCCGGTGGAGTTGAACCGGGTGGCGACTCTTTTCCCAGTAAAATAGGGTTTTAACTTTATTTTACTATTTTTATCATTTTAAAGAAGATCGAATTGAAAACAGTTTTCTCTTTAACAAAAATAATTCCCCAGAGAGCGCAAGCCTCTTATTTTCAAAACTGAAACCAGGGCGAATTCGTGCCACGCACAATTCGACCCCGTTCTACAAACACCGCTTTCCCAAACCTTCAAGGGAAAGGACCGCCCGCTCACAGTGGCGACTCCACTGGGGATTGATTTTTATTGAAAACCATGTTTTAATAAAAAACCATTTTGATATAATGATGAACTTTTATTCAAAAACCGAGAATTATGACATTTATGATGGAATTGCCATTACCCAAATTCTAGGACTGCATTTGCACGTGCATAATCTCTTTACTGCCCACAGGTGTCTTTTGGTGAAGTATCACTCAAAGTTCTTTTCGAGACTTGGGGATACGGATCTAATCACACCCCTTGCGTAACGTACAAGGACTTTGATTCTCTTAGGGTCAAAGTCTCCGAGTATATTATATGTGGAAAGAGTTACTTTGGTTCACTTTAGGGCCATTGGACTTCGGTACATAAAGGTGCATTGTATCGCTCCCTACCCTGATAGAGACCAAATTCCACATAAAGTTGAACCATAGACACTTCCCTATAGGTTCCCCTAAACCTTGTGAGAACGCGAGTAGACTTCGCTAGTCCCCCGATGACATAAAAGCGAAGTAACCTCATTGGAGAATAAGGGCTGTAGGTACGTTCTAACCGTTTGTTCCCTGTGCAGGTTTTACACATTGTTTAAAATATAAAACTTGTGCATATCATCACGATTGTGTGAAAGCTAACAACATCTTTATGCAGCCATGATATTTATCGTGTGACATTGCATTTTCCTTAGAATAGGATCTCGAAAAACACAAATCCCGACCACAGAGTCATCTTCACTGTCAAAATCACATATCTGGCTCATATAAGCCAATTTCGACCTTAGAGTCTCCGTGACTGTAAAAGTCACTATTCCGGCTGTAAAAGTTAACCGTTTGACCAAAAAAGTTAAACTTTTCCAATTTCGACCCTAGAGTCTCTGTGACTGTAAAAGTCACTATACCGACTGTAAAAGTCAACCGTTTGACCAAAAAGTCAAACTTTTCCAATTTCGACCCTAGAGTCTCCGTGACTGTAAAAGTCACTATTCTGGTTGTAAAAGTCAACCGTTTGACCAAAAAGTCAAACTTTTTTTTCCAATTTCGACCCTAGAGTCTCCGTGACTGTAAAAGTCACTATTCTAGCTGTAAAAGTCAACTGTTTGACCAAAAAGTCAAACTTTTCCAATTTCGACCATAGAGTCTCTGTGACTGTAAAAGTCACTATGCCGGTTGTAAAAATCAACCGTTTGACCTAAAAGTCAAACTTTTCCAATTTCGCCTAGAGTCTCCGTGATTGTGAAAGTCACTATTCTGACTGTAAAAGTCAACCGTTTGACCAAAAAGTCAAACTTTTCCAACTCAAACCCTAAAGTCACTATACTAACTATAAAAGTCACACTTCCGACTAATAAAGTCAAACCCTTGACTATAAAAGTCACACTTCCGACTAATAAAGTCACACCCTCGACTGTAAAAGTCGCATTCCTGACTATTAAAGTCAAACTTTCTCTAGACCAATAAGTTATCTTCGACTGACATACGAGTCAAGTCACTTCAAAACCGATCCCGAGTCGTAATCGACTAATATAGTCAACACATCTTGACTACAGAAAGTCATCTTTAGACCAATGAGTCATCTTCGATTGACCTACGAGTCAAGTCACTTCAAAACCAACCCTGAGTCGTAATCGACTAATATAGTCAACACATCTTGACTATAGAAAGTCATCTCTAGACCAATGAGTCATCTTCGACTGACCTACGAGTCAAGTCACTTCAAAACCAACCCCAAGTCGTAATCAACTAATATGGTCAACACATCTTGACTATAGAAAGTTATCTCTAGACTAATGAGTCATCTTCGACTGACCTACGAGTCGAGTCACTTCAAAATCTACCCCAAGTCGTATTCGACTAATATAGTCAACACATCTTGACTATAGAAAGTCACGAAGTCATATCTTCTAAAAGACTTAGGCATTCATGGAATGACCTATATGTCTTGAGTTTCTCTTTCCAATCAAAACAGATCCCTTAAGGCTAATATTACACGAGTATTCAGACCGAGTCCACCTTCAAAGTATTCCACGAATACTTGAAATTATCGTTCAGACTCCCCAATCTCGCGTTCATGCATACATACATACATACATACATACATTCATACATGTATAATGAAGTTAGAGTCCAAAGGGGCAAGTGCCCTGAGAGCATCGACTAATACTTGATCGACTATGTTTTCAGGTTGGAAGCGAACTAAGTCAAGATTAAAACGTACTACAGGTCCCAAGAAGGTCAAATACCCTTAAAAGACGACATGACGAGAGGAGACTTTAATGAGAGTTTCCGAAATTTCATCAATACTCCAAAATTTCAAGACTATCTGAGGGGGATTGTTGCCTCAGGAACACAAAGGACACTAGATCAAGAAGCTGAATTGAATGAATTGAGAATCAAGCTCTCCGACTTGGAAACCAAGGTTCCAAAATCCGACAAGGCATCAAGCTCATCTGTCCAACAATGTTTAGACCTTAACAGACATAGGCTAAACGAATCGGAAGCCTTGTCGTCAAATTTCATCATGCCATACATTGCTCCTTACAGTGGGACAAGGTCACCACATGCTCACATAGAGGCCTACCTTCGAATTATGATGGGAATGACAATACCAGAAGTATAAAAGTACCCAATTGTACAAGTTTCGTCAATCTGATAGCCAATATAAAAATGGAAACCGCAAGTATACGGTAATGATGTAGTTTTAAAAGATATTAATCCTACGAGGAAACCAATGTCAAGACAAGATATGTCATGAAAATAAGATAATGAAATATGGTAAAAAAAATAATAGTAAATAAGCAACTCATCAAATAAAATAAACCCAGTATAGATAACACACTTATTCTAGTTCTCAATATTATAGACTTTATATACGCGTACAAAACATATAAATTAACACTTATGAAAGTCTATTGAATCTGTTTATACGCATACAATAAACCTAATATTAATGTTTACACTTATTATGGATCGCTCTCACGTAAATTATTTAGATTGTCCCCACTCTAAATATCTTACACATGCAAATCAAGTAGTTATATATCGAGAACTCCAACATTAAAACCCACTAACATATGCCAATTAAGTGCAAATATTAGTGATTGTAAGAGAAGAAATTTATCCTCAATGGTTGGTCACAAGATAAATCAATTCACTTATAACTTTATTTTAAACATGGCATATAAACATAAGCAATATAAGAACATAAAGTATAAGCACCGAAAGAACATAAAGATGAAAAGGAACATAGTCAAAATATTCGAGAACTCCAGCATTCAAACCGTATCCTAATGAGGTTGTCAATCCCACACATCATGATCTTTATCGCTTCCGATCTTTAATTGCACAAAAATTCTCTCTCAAAATAGATTTATTGTAGATGTAGAATATAATATGAAGAACAACGATTTGATTGATTAGTGTTTTGCAAGTACACCAAAATAATAAACTCTCAAGAATAAGCAGAAATCTACAAAGAGTGATTTCACTTCGAGTTTTTACTTATCTATTACAAAGAACAAAATAAAAATAAAGAATTATATCTCTCCTTTGTATTTCTTCTGATATGGTCAAAATTCACCTATATATGGGGTGAAAGTTGTGTTGTCTCACTCCTCATTGGTTGGTGAAGAGGTCCCTTTTCAGATGGTAGTTTTGTCAGCTGAATGGCTGTTGAAATCAGATAAAATGAAACAATTCGCAAGCAGGAATTAGGTGTGCAACGATCGTGATAATATGTCGGGGTTTTGTCTTTTTCTTCTCAAACACTCTGCCTCTAATTGTAGTTCATTTACGAGCGTGAGATGTGTGTCGCGGACAATGCTACTTCATGAATCTTTGATCCTTGACTTAGCCATTTTTAAGCTTTTTTTACTTGACCATTACTTATCTTCATATTGTGTTCTTATCCATCATTTTCTACACTTTTTTGTAGTAAATTCCTATTCCAAGCAAATTCCATCCCCATTTCACCTAGAACCTGTAATTGTAACAAAAACAACTACATATCACGTGAAATCTTTTAAATGAAAGTATATACACTTAGAAGTTACGTGAAAAGAAAGAAATATATACTCAAATAAATGTTATTTTAACACTTATCCCATAAAATGTATATAAATTTATCATAATCAATAACTTTAAACTATGGCACATCAAAACCCATTTGATAAAAATCATAAAACTCCTAAGGAGAAGGAATCCTGGGAATAAACAATGACAATTAAGAAAAAAAACAAAAAAAATGGAGAAAGGAGGATAAAAAACGAAAATGGAACCACAAATAAAAAAGAAAATATCAGTGTTATCAGTACCTTACCCACATCACTCGTTTATAACGATAATACATGTATCGTTAGTGATTTCGGTATGGTTCATTGAAAATGGTGATATATAAAAAGTACTAGTATAACATATTTAAATTATAAAAATTGGTACGATGATAATCTAAAATATATTTTTAAACATAATTAATATTAATGTGTTTTTATACATAAATTACTTTTTATGAAATTAATTGTCTAGTAAAATTACAAATTATACCACGAGTTGCACCGACAATATCGTATACCAATAATTTCATCGGTTTAATGCTCAATACGGTTATGAAAACATTGGAAAATATATTTGTTATTCTTTAAAGATACTATCACTTGCTTGACTTTTCAAATTCTTCCAGGTCATCCTCCGTGTAAACACAAAGAAGCTAATAGCAACTCCAATGGTTCCCCATTTTGAGGATTCCTCAAAATGCCACAAAATGGGGAATGAATATGGAGAATGATTAATTTCAAAAATTTCTAATATAATATATCCCTAAAATGGGATTCCAATATACGGAAATTTATCCATTCCCTATTTTGGGAATAGAATAAATAATATTACTTTTCGGGGAATGAATTAAATAATATACTTTTTGATTTTTTATTATTTTTAAATTTTGTTTTGTTATATTCTTGTTAGTTTAATAATAAAATTTTATTATTTTAAAGTGAATTTGATTTGGAGAATGAAAAATGGGAAAGATGGTTGAAGAATAAGTATTGTAAATCATATAAAATGGAGCATGAGAAATGGAAAATGATCAAGCTTGTTTTAAGTGGTTCATTTTTACCAAGTCAAGGAGTTAATGTATTTAACCATGTCTCAATGCCTCATAATTCTACTACAACTCTATGATAATTTCCATGCTATGAAATATATAATGTACTTTGTTAAACAAAATATAACATGTATGTTATATTTAAGTTATACCAATTTAATAAGAAAGATGTTTTTAATAAAATATTTGTACATCAAATGCATTAAATCATACAATTCTTTATAGACTAAGGTCTTAATTTAACGATTCAGATAAAATATGTATATTACAGAGATCTCAGGTTCGAGTCATATCCGAAACGGTTTGAATATTTTTATTTTAATTTAATGTAAGCAAGTCTAATTTTTTTTTAAATACCACTCTTAAAACTTGCTTGATGAAAGTGTAAAATATTATTTATTATATTAATTATTAGTAATATGATAAAAAAATTTTCAAATAATGGTAAATAATAACTATATATAAATATTATAATTAATAATAATATTAATAATTAAAACAATTATTTATAATGTAATAATCATTTACTATCATAATAATTGTTATTTTTTTATTTTATGTTTTTAATATTATATTTATGTTTATTATATTAGTCTTACTATATTTAATTTTCATTAATACTATTAATCATTATAATTATCATTAAAATTTAGAATTAATTAAATTCAATATTTATAATTATTTATATTAATTAATTGTAGTAATGTTTAAAGTAAATTACACTAAACTGTATTTGATTTAAACTGGATTAACATGAACTAAATAAAATTAATAATAAAAAAAGTTATTTTATTAGTAACATTTTTTATATAATTTCACTAAAAATTAACAAAAAAAAGCCAGTAAATATTTTCAATCAAACAACTCCATGGATACTCATTCATCTCCTTAGTCTTCACACCCGACTCCTCCCGCCTGACCCCTTTCCATCCTCCCTTCAATCAAACAAGGCCTGAAATTCAAATTGTGGC
>CAOJBI012284352.1:0-10347 GCA_948277035.1 Euphorbia corollata
TTTTTTTCAAATGGGTAAGTTTGCAAAAAGAGAATTTTCAAGGATTTTCAATTTTTAATTACGTCAAAAAAAGGGTAACCTTATCCATTTTGAACTGAAATTTTACAGCTTAGTTAATAAAAATATAATACATTTTAGTAATAAATTTTAAAATTTTCCAAGAAGTATAACTATTTTTGTTAATTTAAGACGTTAAAAAAATCATAATAAAATGTAGAATTTTTTAAAATTATTCAAAAGATATATAATTCTTATATAATATGGTTAAATTATAGAATTGTTGAATTGATTGAAATACCTTATGTTACATTATTATTTTTAATGAAAATATATTTTTTGTCCTCTTTTTGCAAACTTTTGAAACCACAAATATCCATTTGAAAAAAAATTCCACAAGGACTTTTTTGCAAAATGACCAAAGCACAAGACATGTTTTTGAAGTTTACCATATAATTAAGCAGTTTACAAACAATTAAAATGCTTTCAGTTTCAAAATAAATTTGGAAATTAATTTATAAGTCGAAAAACTGTTCATAATATAGAATTTTTTTAGTAATATTTTAGTTCATTAAATGTCTACTTTCTATTATTAATATGATTTTTGATATATTTGGGGAGGGTAGTTTGAGAGTTTTGAAATTAACTGAGGGTAGAGTTGTAGTTTTTATCCAATAACTTGCTTATTTATCTTGATTAAAACTTGTTTTCAACATAAGCAAAATACTAAAAGATATAGGATCCAATAATTGTCATTTTGGTTTTTATTTTATTGCTTTATTTGACCTATCAATATCATATACCAATTCAAATTAGGATTGCAACAGAAGTGATGAATCAGTCTTATTTTATGTGTTTATAATAAATCAAACATTACTAGTTTCTAACATTGGGTTTTAATTTGTCAATAATCCTTCCATTTAACGTTTTTCTAAATCCAGGCAGGCAGAGGATTTTATGATGTAGCCGATAAAATTGGCTCAAAAGGGTAGTTCAAATGTCATTTTCTAACCAAATAGAATAAATACACGGGACAAATTATGCACATTTTTTAATTTCTTTTTGCCATACAATTTAATTTGATTTCTGATTTCTACAATGAACCAATTCATTATAACTTAACTCTTCCCTTCAATTATTGTTATACCTAAAATAGTTGCTTATTATTATTTATTATTATTATTATTATTATTATTATTATTATTACTTCTATTTATTATTATTATTATTATTATGAAGAATAGCCTGCACATTAGTTAGTAGTTACGGCCACCTACATTTAATTTGAAATGCATAATACAATATAGCAAAGAGATAGTAAATATTTAGATTATGAAATCGACAGATCAGAAATTAAATCTGATCAGAGCTACCTATACTAAGGATATGTTTATTAATATAAATATCTGACTTTATCCAATTTATGTATACGGCATCAATAAAATTAAATATTTAACGACGTGGGGACTTGTGAAATATATCAATTAAAATTAGTGCCAGCAATAAAATTGGGCTGAGATTAATTGGATTGGATGTTTCATATAGATTTCATTATCGTTTTGGTTGCATCTACAATTAAAAAGTTAGATAGTGGTCTTAATTACTAATTCTAACTAAACATAACTTTTTTATACTCCAACGAAAAGACATTTAACGAGGTTGACATCATAAAATTTGTCAACCTACAGAATTCATGCTATTTTTAACTTAGGAAAGGTGCAGTTATAGATTACAAAAACGAAAGAATTTTAGTAAAAAAGACTTCATACTTCCAAACAAAATATCATATAGTCGAGTCAAAGTTATAAAAAACGGTCTATTCATTATTTTTCAAAAGTTTCCAACAAATAATGATCGAAAAGGGTAGTGTTATGTCACTTCCATAATTAAACATAACTTTGTTGCATACTTTAATTAGATTTCGTTTTCATAATGTATATATATATCATTTAATATCAACCTTCTTTATAGTTTGATGAGTTAACTATATGCTCCCTTTAATATCCAATAACTTAGTTAATTATAGCCGAACAAAACTAGAAACATACAAATTATTCAAATTAGTATATGTTTGAAGCTGAAAATCAAATAAATTAAAATAAACAAAGAACCAATTGGAGATTAAAAATGAGGAATCACAATTATTAAAGTGCAGAAATATAATTGAAGTGGCAGGGCAAGCCACACATAGATATGACGCCTACAAGAGCAATAATGGATTTTAGCAAAAAAAATGCTAACCCCTCGATATAAATTTGACAAGTACATTCCCACCAACTTAAACTTAAGAAAAGACAATAGACTGAACAAAAAACGACGTCGTACGCGTGCATCAACTAAAGATTTTTGTTGGAATCCAAAAGGAGGGCAGTGCTGAGATTCATAGGGGACATATACTTGGAATCAGCAGTCAAAATTTGGTTGACAATGATTTTGTTAGCCCTTTCAGAAGGATGGAAAGGATCCCAAAATGCAAATATGTCTCTGTTTGGGCACAAGTTGGAAGCTGGTGTGCACAGCCCTATCCCATTGTATGGTCCTTGCCCACAACATGCTATCTTCGATGTCACGAATCCTGACATAACCAATAATAATTCAAAATCAAAACTTACTTTTTCAAATCATGCATTTAGAGGGTGTTTGGTAAGCAGCTGCTTTTTGCTTTTGCGGATCAAACAGCAGTTGTAACCAAACACTTACTGCTACTTTTTACTGTTTTTGGATACCAAAAGGTGATCAGCAACAACAAACAGCAACCACAACAATAATGTGACATCAATGTCAAACGTGACCTTAAATAAGTTTTGACACGAAAAATGTCAATCCACGGCAATATCCAAAAGTTGTTGTCATTATTATGTATATCAATGGCAATAGCATTACATCCATTTACCGACAAATCTATTGTTTCTTGAGGTTAAGTATCATAGAGCTACTATGACTGGTAATATTATTGTAGCATATTACAATATTTATTCCCTATTCAATTTGTTGTAAAATAAATGGGCTCAATAAATACATATTGGGTCCTTCCAATTATAGCACCCATAAATGTGGAAAAAATGGCTAGGGGACCAATTCAGTATCACTGACTAATGGGCCATTTTTTTTTTCAGAATCGAAAACAAAGGCCAAATATATACATATAGACACATCATAAAGTGGTCCAATGTAACGTAACCAATTCATTTTCTCATATATATATATTGTAATAGAAAAATGACATACCGTAAGCTTGAGGATTGGTAACGAAATCCATGGTCATTTGATTAGTATTAGCAGCAATAAAGACATCAGCCCCAATTTCACTATTAACTCCATTGATCATATCAACTAATTGTGGGTTAAATAAACCAGCTGCTCTTTGTAATTCAACAGAGCATTCACCGTTTCTGCTTCTCATTGCCAATTCAGCTGGAACACAACCCAATGGCCCTGTCCCCGTCACCAGCACTCTTCGCGCTCCAAGTTCATACACTCTCTGCGATCATCGTTTTAATCAGTGGCAAAATTAGGACGCGTTTTTACAAAGATGCTATTCTTCTAATTTTTCTACTTCCAACAAAAAGAAAACTGACACGTGGCATTAACGAGGTAGATTGATGGACATTTTATAACAAGTTTAATGGATTATGATGCTTTAGGCCTTATTTTAGTAATTTTGAACTTTTCTTGGTAATATTTTTTTAATAACCAAGTGGATGGGTAAAGATTAAAAAAAGTGTGGAAATTTAATGAAAAATTGAGTTATCAATATGGTGGCAGCAAATGCCTTAAATAGGACGCACAATACTCATCTGCCCTCTTTATAATTCAGAATAAATGTGCTCCTCCAATCCTTCACATTGCTTTTATTTCCTGTTTTTCTTTTGTTTTTTTTTTTTAAAAAATTTGCCTCATTTGGGCTTACAATAATAACAAAGGAAAACCTTATCCCCACCCCACCCGAATGTGGACTTGAACCTGTGACCTCTAGGATCACAGCTTCATGTCTTAACCTGTTTTTCTTTTGTTGTATTTTGTTAAATTTAAAATTAATAGTACGTAGTAATGGAATTTCAAGAAAACTAAACTCTAAATTGAGAATAAGATTACTCACTAGCAAAACTTTGCGATATTCAGAGATGACATAAACAACATAATCGGGGAGAGAGAATTGGCGAGATCGAGCCGAAAATGGGACCAAGTAGTAATTGTTGACGAAATCATTTCCGCCTAATGTCATTAGGACAAGTGCTTCATTCACTAGTCTCTTTGTTTGGTCTGCTCCAATGAGCCCACTTACCCTTTGCTGGTATTGTTGGAAATATTGCAATTGTTTGTAAATTCGGATGATGTTTAGCTGCAAATAATTCACACAATCGTTCTTCAAGTACGTGTTAATAATGCAATAAAATTATAACATATAGTTTTCAAAAGGAAAACAGGAGCACTGAGACAATAACTCAAAACTTTCCATAAAAATTTCTATTAATTGCAAGAAAAAAATAATAATAAAGAAATCATTTAAGGTAACACATATAAGTTGATTAGAACAGCCACCTAACTGTCTCTTAAATTTGCTCCTAGATTTTGTCATTTCATAACTAATAAAATATTCTTGTGAACAAACTTTACCAATAATAGATACATTTTTGTATTATTTTATCTTTGTGGCTTTTTAAAGTGGTGGATTGCCATTTTTGTTGAATATGTTACATTAGCAAACCAATTTGCTATTTAAACAATTAATTTACTCCAAATGACAAGCCTAATAACTAAGAAGCAAAATTGTCTCAGCGTGGTAAAACAATATTATCTCCAAAAAGAAAATGTACTTACAAACTGAACTCCAGTATCATTGAGTACACCAATTCCAGCCGAAGCAAAATTGGCACCGATAAGCAGTTTTTCACCAGTGAGTTCCGGAGCTAAGTATGGCAATGTCGGTTCCGAGCCAATAGCCTCACCTTTATAAACACAACATTAAAATTTAACCAATAAAAACTTGAATACAACTGAACAGTTTTTATATCTAAAAATTGAAAGTGTTACTTACTTATAAGGTCGGGGATGTTAAGGCCATTGGAGAAACGACCAGTGGCTCGACGAGTAGGGTAGTCGATCCCATAAGGCGGGGCATCGGCCCGTGCAGTAGTAGCAAGGTAGTTATTATTTCCATTATCAACTAAAGAGTCGCCAAAAACAAAGAAAGCTCTTGCTTCAGCTAAAGGAGCAACGGCTGTAAAGACCAAACCTATTACTATGAAACAACAATTGCAACCAACCATGGTTGAGATCATATTATTTTGTGTAAGAAAATTATGAAGTGAATATTTATAAAATTGAGAATGGGAAAGGTGCATATATGGGTTATTTATAATCACTAAAATGTACTTTGTAAATATACATTAATGCACTGTTCTACCACCTTTGAGGGCTCATATATTGATAGAAGCTGCAGGCCAGACTGGCCACAACCTATACATATTGTACCACTTGCAGTTAGTAATTCACTCATCAGTAAATATTGGTGCCTCTTTCTCGTTTTTACTCTTTTTGAATAATTTATTAGCAATTATATATTGAAGTTTCGTGAGGAAAATTAGGTTTCGAATATTGTTTAGCCTATTATAATTTGAATATATCAAAACGTTAACCTAGTGCTTTCCATGAATTATTAAAGATATACGACTAAATAAGTTTAAGCTTTTAGGTCAATTGGTTATATAACATTGCAAACACCTTTATACAAGCATTTGGAACTTATTAAATTCCAATTCAAAATAGGGCTCTCATATATATGCAGGTGTTTAGGAATTGGTGTCTAAATTAGACAAGATGTCATAATTAGCAATGTTATTCAAACCAAACCTTTCGGTTGAAAAAAAAAAAAAAAAAAAAACTAGAAACCTGTAATGAATCCGGTCTGGGTGAAGGAATACAAGATGAACATGGTACATGGCTGATTGGGTTAGGCCGGAATATAGGAGCTTGCTCTCTAACTTGATGGTTTGAGGTTGGCTTGGAATAGTGGTTATCGGCAAGTGATTATGGAAGAAATGGATAGTAGACAATACGCGATTTAAGAAATTAAAAGAAAGACATTTTCAACGTTATTAAAGAAATTCAAAGACTGTCGTTTTCAACATCATTGAAGAAATTAAAAATATTCTTAGCATGCTTGGGAGGTTCGACTTGAACATGTTTACGTCAGAAACAATATAAATATTATAAGTGGATCTTACCTATCAGCTTAAACTTTTAAGTCAAACGATTTCTTGATATGATATCAAAGCAGCTAAGACTTAAAGTTGAGGGTTAAAAGTCGAGGGTCGGAATCCTGACTACACCATTTGTTAAAAATAACTGCAACACATAGCAGAATGAATCTGTGTTGTACCCGCTTCAAGCATAGGGGGCATTTACTTGCGAGGAAATTTTAGGAATAATATAAATACTATGATTGGGTCTTACATATCAACTTAAACTTTTAGGTCAAACAGTTACATGACAGTTCCAACCAGTTTGCTGATAGGATGGCACCTCATGACTCCGAAGTTTGGTTATTTATTGATTAGTGACATTGTGGGAATCTACATCCCTATGTGTGTCTCTATTTAGCCTCTAAGGCTATTTCCTTCTAAGTAAAAGAAAGTGCGTAAACCGAAAAAAAAAACAAACATATCTTATGGTTACACACCCTTTTCGGAAAGAGGATTATAAATTTTTTTTTTCCAAAAGATGGTTTGAGATTTGAAATATTTGCAAATCAATGTTTCTTAGTTAACTCTGTTAAAAAAAGCTCACGTGACAAGAGGTAATTAAATTCGAAAATTTCAATTTTTTTAGTGTTTTTCCTTAATTGCAATTTTGATTTTAAAGCGAGGGGTTTTTGAGTAAGGAATGTGTAAAGACAACAAAAGAATTAGGACTTTTGCAATACATATATGGCTTCGGAGACTATAGTCAAATACGAGGGTGGTAACAATTCCACCGGTACAATGACAATAAGAACCACCACCAACGCTTCTACTATTATAGTCGAATTTACCAACGAGTGCGATGCCTAGAATGAGAAGAACAGTGATGGTGATACAATTCAAGTTCAAGAATAGCAAACCCCATAGTTTTGTGCCGAGAAATACCCGGGGAAGCGCCTTATCAAACCCCATTGCCCAACAACCACATGTTGTGCCGAGAAATACCAGATGAAGCGCGGAAATTTTTTATTTTTACCAATTAGACGAATTTATCCTAACAATTGTAAGTTCTTTTGTCTTTTAATGGAAAATTTTTAATTATCGAATATACAAACGGATAAAAAAATCTTGAGTTGCTAACGTTTTAAATCTTAGATTCTTTTTTGAAAAAAACTTAAGGTACACTTTTTGAAAAAAGTGTAATCACATGGGCGTGTTTTTTAAGTTTACCCAAAAAACGTCCAATGTAGAAGAGTTCACTCCTCTCATTAATCTTGCAATAAATATAGGTTAATCGGTTCACCGAGCTTAAACATAAAAAAGGTAAAACTTAAAAAACATGTCCTATATTTTTACTATTTTACAAAAAGGGTAATGTGAAAGTCCTTTTTTTTTCCAAAATAATGCTTGTAGTTTCCAAAAAGTTCCTTTTTGAAAAAATATTTTTTCATTAAAAATAATAACGTTATAAAAATGTATTGTAATCAATTCAAAATTTTTGTAATTCAACCATATTATTTAGAAATTACATATCAAAATTTGAATAATTTTTAGAAATTTTTTCGACTTATTATAATTTTTTAAAGTTATCATCACACTTAAATTTAAGAAAATATTTTTTACTTCTCAAGATTTTCGAGATTTATTATAAAGGTGTATTGTATTTTTGTTAACTACCTGCAAAATTTCAATTCAAAATATACACTTTACCTTATTTATGATATCATTTCAAATTATAAATCTTTTTTTAATCTCTTCTTTGATTAATTTTTAAAATTACAAGCATCATTTTGAAAAATAAAATTTTACGATTTTGCCAAATACTCAAATGTTTTTTAAATTTATACTAAAAAAACCTCAGCATGGAGAAATTAATTGCCAAACTCGTGACATTGTAGTTGTGTTTGAGATTATGATTTAAAAATTTTCTTTTGATTTGTATGCATTACATTTTTAATTAGAATGTATAACCATTTACACTGCAATCTTAGAATTTTTGAAATATTTTTTATTACTTTCCTTCCTTTTTAATTTTTATTTTTCCTTTCCCGTGACGCTCTTTCTACATTTTTTGTTCATCATTCTTCCTCTTCTTTTCTACTTTATGATTCAGACCTTCTTCTTTCCTTTCCTTTTCTCTTTTTTTTTTTTTTTTTTCATTTTGATCTCTCCTTCTCCTTTCCAATTTCATTTAAGATTTTGTTTTCCTATTTGACATATCGATTTTATTTTCGCTTTTGAGATTGCGATTTGACAGCGAAGTTAATTTTTCCTTCAAGATTTTGTTTTTCAAAGAGTCACTAGTGCAAAAAAGGGATGTAGGGACGGTTCAAAATGGTTAATATAGGCAGTTTTGAACCGTCCAAACAGCCCTCGTCCGGATTGATGAGGGTTTTTTCCGGACAGTTGGGAACGTCCGGAAAAGGAGCAATCCGGACGATTCAGTCATTCGAACCGTCCGCATTGCTAATTTTTTTTAATCTTTTATTATTTTCATTTCAACCCCGCTTGCATTAGCAGTAGCAAAACTAATATTTCCTACAAATCGAGCTGCAATATACAAATTTCCACAAATCCAATTTTTCAATATAATCCAAATTAACATGAAACTAAATTATGCGCATCTAAACCTATTAAATTTTCCTAAAACCAAATTCATATAAAATTAAAATCAAATCAACCAAATTACTAAAACTAAATGCAAATTAACTTGCAAACTAAGAATATAGTCCATGCTTGATTCGAATAATGTTTAGTTTTCTAGTGCGAGAGGGTCTCCCTTCTCTCTAGGGAGACCTCAGGCGCTTCCTTGAGTTTGTGGGGGGCAGTATCCTGCATTAGCTGCTGTCTCTTGCCATTTTTTATTCAAATATTCCCTCCCCCACCCAGTTTATTCCCGTTAGACTTTAATTAAGTATTTTCCCCATCCCATGCAGCACTTGCCTTCGTGTTTTGCATGGGATTTTATTCTATTCTATTCTAAGTGCTGTGTGTGCCCATCCTTAGTTTATCAATTTGATTCTTCTCTCTCCCCGCCGGTTTCTTCTTTCCGATCATCTCAATGGCTGCCCCGTCTTGCTTAGCTGATTTTAGCATTGCTCACCTCTTCGATAGAGGCTCTTTTGCTAAGAATACTTCCTCATCACAGCCTCCTTCTCTTGCTAAGGAAACTGTCCGCTCCTTCGCTGATATTATCTCCGGCAAGCCTGCTGCTCCGAGGTCATCTGATAACATCGCCGGCTCCATTTCAGACGTTGGTAGTGGTTACAAGGCAATCCGTGTCCCACAGGATCTCTATGAGGAACGGCTTCATGAATGCAGATTTTCCATTATTGGGCGTCTAATATTATCCAAAGGTGACCAACCCAGGAAACACTCAGATCTGAAATGCAAACTTAACTCAATTTGGGGAAGAACTATGGATTGGAAATTAATTTCCATCGGAAGGGGGTTCTACCACATCATTATGCCCTCTGCTGAGGCTCTTCAACATATCAGAAACAAGGGCAACTTGAACTTGAACCCGGGAATCATGCGATTTTTACCATGGACGCCGGGTTTTGATCCTAATAATTTTAAACAAACTACTTGCCAGGTCTGGATTCGTCTTTTGGCTCTTCCTTGGGAATTTTGGGATCATCGCATCTTGTCAAATATAGCTAGAGGAATTGGAGTCCCGATTCGTTTTGATAAAAACACTTTAGATGGGGAACTTGGCCACTATGCCAGGATCTTGGTTGATTTGGACCTTCAACAACCTTTAAAAGACCAGATTCGTGTTGATACTGATCTGGATAAATACTGGATTTCTGTGGAATACGAAAATCTCCCTTCCTTGTGTTCTTCTTGCTCCTCTATTGGTCACGTTGCTGCCAATTGCCGCAAACTCCAGCAGCCTTCTAAACGAGCAGAGGAACCTCGAAAAGCTAAGCGTCATGAGAAAGCTTCCAAACCTTCTACTGAGGGGACGGACCAGCCTATTAATGAAGTTATTCCTGTAACTAACGCCTCCCACTCTCTTTCTGAGAATTTAGGAGACAACTCCAAGAATAATTCTATCAATCATGATGACTGTGAGCCGAACCACATTACATCGGATGAGGACTCGGACGATCAGTCATTAGAGGAAACTGACACGGGCATTGCTAGTAAACAAATTGTTGTTCAC
>CAOJBI012284362.1:0-10392 GCA_948277035.1 Euphorbia corollata
TCTTCTAACATAATACAAGGAGACTTGAGGGAGGTTGCCCATTCACCAAGTGCATGAGAGCATGATTGAAAGATATGGAACCCAATAGCACGTGCATCAGGAACGATCGCATAAGATCGTAGAATTATATTTCAATTAAAGCATCTAGTTTTCAACACGTATTTTTTAGCTCATTAAATCAATAAAAAATGATTAAAAATTATGCGTCATAATAGTAATGGTGATTATGAATTTGTTTTGAGTTCATTATATGAAAAATATAAGAAATGTTAGTTATAAGTTTTTAACAATTATTTCATTACTCTTTTTATTTCTACTTTAATTCACCCATATTTCATTAATGTCTATATGTTTTCAATTTTGTTTAAAGTCCATCTCCAAACTAAACAGATTAATCATATTGTTATGGGTGAAGAAATATATTCACCAACAAGGTTTGTAACTCAATTTAAATGGTAACGTGGACTAAGCAAATTAGAGGTAAACAATGTTTGAATCTCACTAGATACATTTGTTAGAAGAGATGATGAGGTTTTACTGTGACTAAATGCCAATCAAAAATATTTCAATGAATGGGCAATTTAAAATGAATGGGCAATATTATAAAAAAACGAAAAAATATGTTTAATATCTTATTGAATATAATAAATAAAATATAATTTCAAATATTTTACTTATTAAGCCAATTTTTTTATCCCCCCGTATGACCTCAATAATTCTTCTATGCCATTGCATCTTGGGCAAATCGACTCCACTACTGTACCTTTTGAATTTAAGGTTTTGAAGCTTGCAGGGCTTCAAGAGAAAATGCAATACCTTTAGAGGCAACTTTAGACTCCGTATATAATGATTTCCATTGATCTTCACTGTTATGCGAGCATGCAGGAGCTTCTTTAAGACTAGCTCTGAGTGTCTCGGCAAGAAAATATCCAGATTTAACTTGAATATTGTCCATTTGAGTACGAAGACCAAAAAAGTTAATCCGCAGGCAACCTACAGCTTATTGGGACATTCAAAATTGCATCAGCATCCTCCTTTGAGAACAAGTTCTTGATTATTGGTGTATTCCAAGTTTTGCCTTGTTCATCAATGAGGCACCAAACCATTTGAGAAGGGCGACCAAGGGCAGCCGGCCTTGAGGGGTGTTGTCCATTGGTGCGACTGCCAACGGGCTAACGGGTAGGGGTCCAAAATTTTATTTTTTGATTTACTATATTAGTGTTTAGTGTTACAAAAAGATAAAAATAACATTAATTTGTGTTAGATCGATTGGTGAAGCACCAGATAAATTTGATAATAGGGTTCAAATACTAGTTTTAAATGTACTCAAAACGTATTCTTATTAATTTTTATATTATTTTAACTAGGGCCCCAAATTGTAAGGAACTGAGAGAGTGTCTCTAAACACTAAAGATTTCTCATGATTAAGGCCAGGAATCCAGTTGTCTTTCGATGTATCAACATTTTTTACATGCCTACTTTCCAGTATGCTCCAACTTTTATAAGATTAAGAGGATTCATGAATATTGCCATAAAAAGCTAACTCTGTACCCTACATGTGATCAAATAATTAAAGATCAGTTAGCAAAGTATTTACCCTTTAGAACTCTGGCAATCCTTTAAATGAAAAGACGACATAACCAAACCTGGCGATTAAAATAATCCTAAAAAATTTGTTTATATGTAATATTCAATTATAGTTTTTTTTTTTTTTTTACATCGAAGAGGAAAATTCCATTAATAAAAAATGCAAACATCACATGAACGAAGGAAAATGATTTCATTCGTTCCTATTTATCGAAGAACTAGCTGCTCTTGCTAATCTGATGAGCATGCTGATATCCCGATCTTTTAATGTATTTGAAACTAACTACATCAAAATAATTTGCTAACATAACATAAGGCAGTCTTTCAAAACTACCCCAAGATGGGATGAAATGGACCACTTATTATTCAAATAATTAACTATATTAAGAGCATCCATTTCAATCACCATCTTGCGAATCCCTTAAAAACATTAGTATTAATACAGTATAAAAAAATTAGTATACAAAATTTGTTTCATAAAATACAGTACTAATACTACCACTATTTTTACACTTTTAAAACTATTATTTCTTTATTTACCTGGGAATAGGAGTGTTTTTCCACTTATTGATAATAATCACAACTTTTCTTTTACTAAAACTATTATTATTATTATATCAATAAGTGGAAAAACACTCCTATTCCCACTCAAATCGAGTTGATTCTCCGTTTTGGTTTTTTAAAATTTCGGGTAACTATTTGGTTAAGAATACTTATCGGAACCTATCTTATTCTCGAGATTCCCATTTACATGTTATCAATTTACCTGGTAATAATCTTTAGGAGTTAAACATGTCGTCTAAGACCGGAGTTTTCATTTGAAAAGTTTTAAATAATGTTTTACCGATGAGGTTGAGACTTGTTCACAAGCCGGTTGTAGATAATGGGTATTGCCAGCTATGTTTCTTGGCTTTAGAGGATGAGAATAATTTATTTATGCATTGTAATTAATTTTGCAAAGAATATTTGACAATTATTTGATTGCAATATGCAGATGCAGCCTGGTTATGAGATTGCTGATCAGACTTGTCATTGGCTTCGACATGTCCCATGGTAATTGCAGCGGTTTTTTTGCATTGCTTTGGTCCATTTGACATGCTCGAAACAAGCTTGTTTGGAGCAGGATTTACTCTCAACCGGATGCGGTACTTCACTTTGTTTTGGCTTTTTTTTTCATCAATGGAGTTCGGCTCCTACAACTTCTCTGTCATTGGCTGCTACCGATCAACCGAGCTCTAGTCATCCGGTGCTCCCAAGGGCAAACCGCTAGTCAGATTCGCCAGATATATATGCATTGGTTTCCTCCGCCAATTCCTTTATCTCAAATGCAACCCAAATGCCACTATTTTTCATGATGGGGATGAGGTTTGTTTTGGAGCAGTATTTCATAGTTCCTCGGGTCCTTTTCTTGGATAAAGGATCTTAAGTTTACCCGTATCGTCTTGGAAATGGACAAGAAAGTTATTTTGATGAATTATTGTTTCATGATGGTGGTTTTTCATATTTTTCAGCTTGTAAAAGATATTAATTATTTAGCCTGAACTTTTATTACATGTTTATTTAGTTTTTTCTCTAGAACGACAACGATGTTACGCACCTGTTAGCACGAGCGATTGTTTTAGGTTCAATGTTATGGAAATGATATGATACTTTTCCTTATTTTATTCATCACTTACTGAATTAATATTACGTCATACTTTTCCTTAAAAAAATAAGAGAAAAAAAAAACAAATTTTAATCTAATTTTGGCCATGGATCTAAATTCATGTTATTTTAGGTTATCATCAATGTAAACAACTTAATATGTGTTAAATGTCAATTTCCAGGTAAAATGATTCGGTCTTCCATCTAAAATTCAAATGATGGAGTTAAATTTGAAAGTGTAATGTTCAAGTTTACTAGTAGAATCCAAAAAGATTTACATATGAATGCAAATCAACATTTAAATGACGTAATGCATAGTGCGTAGTGAGAATAAAAATCATCAAACAACCAATTCAAAAGGACTGTCAGTCTATCAATAGTTTTAAAATAATAGTATTAGTTTTTTTTTTCTCCATTCCTGGCTGGTTGGAATATTACGCACCAAATATTTTCTAAATCCATTTTAAATAATTTAATATATTGTATCACATTTCAATAGTGACTTCATAATAACATTTTATTATTACTACCGGAATAATATAATAATTGAAGCGTAGTTAAATAATTGTAAACCAATAATATGATTATGTTTGTCTCCTAATATGTCATAATCAAATGTATTATTGCAAAACTTATCCTTTTTCGAAAGAAAAAAATAGCTTTTAGATCATTTTATATTATATTGTACACGCTATGATCGACTTTTTAATTTGGGTAATCATGTGTCATTTAAATAAGATGATATATGAGTTATTTAATTCAAAGCAGCCGTGTAAAAGACAAACGAAAGTTAGTTAGAAAATGTTGGACAAATCATCTCCAATACCTTAGATGTTTTCGGTATCTCAATGTTTTTTTTTCTTTTTGACTGATGCGGTATCTTTATGTTTAATAAGCGTAATGTAATCAATATTCTAAAATATTTCTAAGGTTTCAAATTTCAGAAAATAGAATCGTTATTAGTACTTCACTTTCATTATTTATTTTAATTTTGATCTTGATGACTTATGTAACTAAAGCAGCAGATTAGCAACGTTGCATTAATGATCCAGCACACAGGGAAACATTTTCTCCCGTAACATACTTCTCCGGTTGTCAACAGGCAGTTAAGATTGGTTGGATGATCACATTGATAAGTGGAATATTATAGTACTGATTATGCTTTATTGTAATTTCATTATACGAAAAGAATCAGTTTTCGACAAGGTCTTCTTTGTTTTCAAGTCTCTATCTGGTTGGAGAAGATCTCCTATTGTTTCTGGAACTTGAGATGGAATTGGAGAGAAAACCTACCTCATCATGGCAAAGCATGGGAAGACACAAGTCAGGGCTGTTGATGTGTCGTCCAGCATACTTGAGGATGTGAATAATTAGAAGTTTGGCTTTCTGTAATTACATTTATGCTATTTATAGAAGTTTTATTGGCAAGTGGCTTTGTTTAATATCTCAAATACAAAGATATCTAGATATTTATAAGTTTAATATTTGTTTAATACTTTTCTCTCCCATTGGAATTGGTTGCCTATATATTTGGCATCTTCTCCATTGGTTGGATGTCTTGGACCACCATGACCGTAAGTTCTTCCCTTCTTAATGAAATTTCTTCTTTTTTATGTTATAATGTGTGAGTAGTTCCAGCAGGCAAGACCTTCCCGTAGAAGGCAATCTAAGGAGATTTTCCAAAATAGTGTATGTTTTCTTTTAATTAAATCTTGTGATGATTGTGTATTTGAATGTTTAATGCTAATGGATTTTAGGGCCCAAACTCATGCTTAGTTATGCTACTAAGGACCGAGAGGGGACATAGTATAATGGAACACAAACACACACATATATAACTTGAGACCGAGAGGAGATAATGCATATGCCAAGTTTTTACTTTGTAAATGCTTAACTGAACTTAATGCTTCATTGTGGAACTTATCAAGGAACGAAAGGAGAAGTATGTTAAATATTGTTAGAAACTAAGTTAGCTTAGAAGACAACTTTGAGAATATTAGATTAAAATACCTCGAATCTATATTCTTAATTAAGTATTAATGTATAATGCTTGGAGATGACTTTAGATTGTTAAAGGGAAGGTTGAGCCTGTGTGTTTCTTAATTATTGTTATATCATCTCTTTTACTTTTATGTTGTTTATTTACAAGTTCTTGATTGCTTTGTGTATAATCTGCCAATTTAAGAAATAGAGGACCTTTGAGCCTATCTACTAAGGAAATCTTCAAGGTATTTAACTTGCTCATTGTGGAAAACGATACTTGTGTTTACCTTACTACAAATGACCCTAGTATACTTGCTAGGAGGTACCTTTTGGACGCAGCACACTTGCTCACAGCTTTGTATATAAATAGATTGTGTCAATGTTGTATTACTTAACTTTAAGAAAGAGAATTTCATCTTTTTCTATGCTCTATCTTCTCTACTTCATTTTTCTTTCCCTTTGAATCATTTACTACTTTTTATGGTATCAGAGTCTAGTCCATGACTAGGAAAAATGACGTAATGAGAATTGAGGCACAAGATCAAATGATTGGATTAGTCAATATCAGCTCATAATCAATGTGATAATTCCAGAATCATTCTTGTACCTACTTTGTTTAACGGTAAAAATTTCCTCCCTTGGATTAAGGCAATCAAGAGAGCCTTGACTGCCAAAGATAAAGTGCATTTTATTTAAGAATATGAGGAAACTCTTGAGACAGATTCTATTACTTACAATCAGTGGAGAAGAAATGATTATCTTCTAACCTCCTGGATCTTGAATTCAAAGATCAACGAGTTCGCTATAGCATTTTTGTATGCTGAGAATGCGAGATGTTTGTAAAATGATCTTAATGACAAATTTGGTAGTAGAAATAGTCCAAGACTGTATCAAATTAAGAGGGAGAGCTCTATCATGATTTACTACACTTAGTTGAAAAGATTGTGGGATGAATTAAATCTTTTGAAGAAATATTCATCTTGTATTTGTGGAGCGTTAAAAACTTATATATGACTGTAATGTTGCAAAGAGAACTGCAGAACTTAATGAAGAAGATCAACAACATTGCATGACACCTATGCTCAATGATCCAGCACATAAGGAAACTTTTTCTCCTATAACAAACTTCTCTAGCTGTCAACAGGGAGTTAAGACTAGGGGGATTTTACTCTCTTAGTCGGCCACATACTCACAACTTTGTATATAAATAGATTGTATCAATGTTGTATTACTTACTTAACTTCACTAAAGAAAATTTCATCGTTTTCTCTGCTCTATCTTCTCCGCTTCGTTTTTCTTTTCCTTCAAAGCATTTACTGCTTTTCAAATCTTGCTTGGAATCAAGATTTTGACAACGTTAGAATTGGGGCTTTTATTGTTGTTTATCACATGGTTGGGAAGTCTAGTCGTGATAGTATTTATCATCTCCATTTTTTTTCTTTAATTTAAAGTTTCATATCGTAACATATTTTCATTGGGAATTTGGACTATTTACTACAGTTTACGGGTTTGATATGACTCTTATAATTAGTAAGTTGGATAGAGATTTTTTTGTTACTATTTGTGTGTTTAGTATAACAAGTTTTGAATAAATTTGCCTCAAGTTTGAATAAAATAAATTAGTCTAATTCGATATATCATTGGATGTTTACCTAAATTCAATCACCGTGCAAGTTATTACTAATTTTTGGCGCATTTGACCCCTCGTGATAATATTGTGAACTATAACAAAACTACTTTTCGTGCCAAAATTATAGCATTTTCATTTCAAAAATTGATATGCAATCTAATTGGTAAATATCAATCAGATTTTTTGTTTGTGTTTTTATTTACATTATTTCTTATTGGTTGGTACTTATTCATGTTGTTGATGTGGAAATTTGTGATTGAACTCGAGTTCGATAGCCATCATAGACAACCTACGAAAAGGTAAGGAAGCTTCGTTTTTATAACATTTAATATTCAATTGACTTAAAACAAAATTAATCCGTGTGTCACGAAAATAATCTAAAAAAGGTACACGAAAATAATCTAAAAAAAATTTATCATGTGTCCAATTTTTAATTGACAGTTTTCATTACTTATCATTTTTAATTTTGAAAAATCTTTATCAGCTCTTAAATTTGAGAAAAGTACACTCGTCAGCTCTTGATATCACGTGTCATATTGTAATTGATTTGACTTTTCAAATATGTTAAATTTTTACTTTTCTCTCTCTAATCAAAATGTGATACGTAACATCGAGAGTTGACGAATGCATTTTTGCTAAACTTAGAGGGTTGATAGAGGTTTTACAAAATTGAAGATGATAAGTGATAAATGCTCTCAAATTTAAAATGTTAAATATATATTAAATCAAAATAAAATAACAATTTATAGGAAATTGTATTTGAATTTAACAAATTCACATAATATCAAAAAGAGCAGGCATATAAATTGCGAAGTTTCGTTTCATGGAGTTTTATCATGACATTGATAGCGTCGCTTTTTTGTTTCGGTTTTGCATGTTGTTTTCGTACTTACAATTACAAAAGAGAAGGTTCTTTCTAGTTTCTACATATGGCCTTTTTTCGCTTTTTCAATAACCACTCGACTTTGTTTTTTCGATTTTTTTTTTTTTGGGTTTTTTCTAAGTACATATTACACATGTTTTCTCATTTCAAAAGTTAGATTTTAAAATTTTTTCAGGTTATTATTCTGAAAATTAATAGCAGGCAGTTTCTAATTAATTAGTATTAAATAGTGTTTTAAAAAGAGTTAAATAATAAAATGAAGTTAGGCGGAATCAGGACCTATACGAATTTACGAATAAGCAATGATATGATAGGACTTTAAAAGGTATTTGTTTGTCAAACAAATATTCTAAAAATAATAATTATATTGTATTTTCTAAACCAAATTTTAATCGTATATGCATAATTTAACCCAATAAAGAATGAAATTATTTTGATAAATATCAAAGTTTTAAAAAGATCTCGCCTAGGTACCGATTTTTAAAAATAGATGTCTAAAAATTTATCAAAAACTCACCGCCTAGGCTCCCGCCTAATCAGTCAAAACGTGTAGGTTGCTCGACTAGATAAAATCTTGGGCGGTGTTCCAAAAAAATCCCCCTAGACCCGATTTTTAAAACATTGGTATTAAGATTTAATAATCAAAATCTTTTGTCCAATGCCAATATACGTTGTTCCATTAAAAGTTTGTAAGTAGAATTTTTCATGACACCAACTCGGACAGTAAGCCCAAATAAACCCTTATAAGATTTAAAGATAAAAACTAGACATGTAGTCTTTAAATACTAAAATGGGTAGTTTTTTTTTTAGGTGATTGTTGAGATTAATGATCAAAATTGTAAAATTGGTTGTTGCTTGTGTCTGCAATTTGGTGATTCATATACTGGCTCGTGTATCTAATTCTTCAAGCACCTTTTATATGCTTCTAGCTTTTTTTTTCGTTAAAGCCGCTAACCATGCAGTTAAAAACATGTACAAATATAATCAAAATTTAAAACAAATAGCTTTTCGATAAATGATTATCCGCACAGTGCAATTTCAAATGTACAAAATATACTGTTTTAAAAATTTTCGTGTACGTCCGCCCATGCCTCGCCTAAGCATTATTTTAAGGGTCACCGTCTAACACCGACTAGCGCCTAGACTCGTCAATTAACACCTAATCCAGCCTAAGTCCCGATTAATCCCCACCTAAGCCTCTCGAGGTTCCGGCTGCTCGGCTAACGCCTAACGCTTTTTAAAACACCGATAAAAAATAGTTGTCACTGCCATTAATAATTGTCAAACTTATAGCACACATTCATTACGTAAATTTTTCACCTATAAAAAAAAACTTCCTTGGATTTTACTTTTCTAGAATTTTTGTAGGCTTTATTCATACCGCTCAACTTGGCGAATCTGGTCTACCATCCTTTAACTTTGATTTGTGTCCACAACCTCTGTCAATTTAACTAAAGTGTTTCCAAGAGTCACCTTAACATGATAAAGTGTAATGTAAATAGACATGTTCGTGGTTTCGGTGTCCGTCCAAGCTCGTTATATATTGGTCGGGTTGGGAAATTATTTTTTTATTTTGTTCGGCTTGGCCCAACCCGCACTCGCATTCATATAATAAATGTATTATATATATATATTAGAAAATGTAAATATTATTAGTTAGAAAATGTTTTTGTTGGATCAAGGGTGACTTATAGGTTAGAGGGGGATAATGACACTTTTTCGAGTTTTCACAAATTTTAGAGGCTATACGAGGTTACAATTTAACTAACTTCTAACGCAGACTCTGAATTATCTGTGAAACAGTTGCTCAATCGTATATCCTCTAAGATTTAACTAGTTTCAGATATAATCAAATTCAAATGCAATGAAAAAGTACAGAGTTTAGAAATTGCAAACCATAATTTTTATACTGGTTTAGTCTCCGCCTACTCCAGTCCTTGGATCTTTTATCCAAGTAATAATTCACTAGTGATTATCTTTCAAGGATGGAAAATAAACCGCTACAATGCTTATCACAAATTGGAAGTACCCTCCTTACAATCCTAGTTGAGCAGGAGTACAGTCATCGCTATATCTAAGCTTTGAGCTTTGTCGATACTCTAATTAAGTACCCTCCTTAGTGTATTTAGTTTCCCTGAGCTCTGATTTACAAGATTGTAAATAAAAAGATTTGAACTTCTGAACTTTTTCAGAGTTAAGTTTGGTAGTGATTTGAGATATATAGCTTCAGTGCTCTTGAAAATAATCGATACTTCACCAAGTTTCTTTACTGGAACTTATCCAACTGTTGTTATTTTAAATCAATTCATTATCACTAAGGAGTACTGATTAAGACTCGGTAATTTCTCCATTTAAAGATACGAAATTGATGTTGGAACAAGGCTGTTGAAAAGTGGTCCCCACAATGGCACTTTGTGTGCTGCATGGGAGAAAATATGTTTTTGTCTCTTAGCTGTCAACATCATTTTGTCCTTTTCTCGGATCTTATACCTTTTAGGACAGTTGAATTAAATGCAGAGGCATAAGAATTTTAACTCGCGTGATGCTTTAAGATTTACCTTCAAATAATTTGAAATTAAATTTCCGCATTTAATTTGTCCTTTAATTGGTTAACTCATAGGATTCTCTTCTAGCCTCTAAAAATTCTTCAAACTCTATGTAGCTT
>CAOJBI012286194.1:0-13710 GCA_948277035.1 Euphorbia corollata
AAGCTATGAATTTATCTCAATTATTTATAAAATTTAAAAGGTTAAAAGCTATTGTACAGTTGAGAATTAAAATTATTTTAAGAATTATGATACAATTATTTTCAAATACTCCATCCGGTTTGTAATATTAGTCATTTTAAATTTTTCATCAAAATCAATAAGACATCTAGTAATTACTAAAATGACTAACTTATTTCTTTTATTTTATAATAAAATTCTCTTTTATTTTAATTATCAACTTATAAATTAATTTATATTTGATCTCTTTCCTAATTAATACAAAGATAAATTATGAAAAAAATTGTGGAAAGTTATTTTGATATTCTAAAATGACAAATAGAAAATCTAAAATGACTAGTATTAAAAATCGAAAGAAATAACACTTTGAACTGAATATCAATACTGAACCCAAATAACTATGAATAAACATTAAATTCAATTATGAGAGTAAATAATTATAAACGAATCATGGTTTAAATGGAGATAAATATATTATAAATGAATTGAATATAATTAATGGAAGTGAAATTAATTTATTTTTATAAATATAAATACAAAAATATAAGATATCAAGAAATCAATTATCTATATTTAAATTAATTATGATATCTTTTATATTGACTTTGTCAATGAAAATATTATCATTAGTTTATATGTTTTAATCAGATCAATTTTCACATCATTAATTTAATGATTAGAAAAAACAAAATAATAATAACTTTATCATGGATAAAAATGATCATAAAAATTCTCATTATTTATTTAAGAAAATACTTCCATGATGAAACATAATGTACATAATATAAATTAATTAATATTATTTCGTAGATGTTTTTTATGATGATTTTATCATGTACAAAGTTATCATTTTTCACACAATTGATTATCTTTTTATAATCATTGAATTATTTTTCACACAGTTATTATTAGATGATTAAAAAGTGACAAATAATGATAAATAAAGACCAAGCTACTATAGAATTTGCTCATTTCATAAGGTGTTGATAACAATAATCTGTGACGTTGAATGGGAAAAAATGCAAAATTATAGAAACTAAAAGCTAACGACAGTTAGCGTTGACGTGAAAATAAATATTTAGTTATTATATTAACCGCCGCACAACTGCACATGGCCAGGCCAACTACGCCAAACGTCTTTTTCACTTTTTAATTTTTATTTTATTTATTTATTTTGGGTTTGTTTTTATTCATAAATTATCTATCAATTTCAAACGCAATCTCCCGAAATCTTTTTTTTAATTTTCAAAAATGTTCTTGTTATGGTGTTGTACATTTTCTACATATCCACCAAAGACCAAACCAACCCATGCAACTACATTTTTACTGCAAAACACGTTTTCCCTTTTCTTATCTTCATTGTCAAATATTTACTTTCTTTTTTTTTCTTACTCAATTCTCAAAGTTTGTTTCATGAAAGTAAAACAATATTTTGGTATATTTTATTTCAATTACCCTTTTTCTTTTCGAGCTGATAGTTGTCTTTTATATCTACCCAAACATTTTAATGTTGTAAACGAAAACGAAACATGCTTTAAAGTGGCTGCTTTTCCGTAACGAAATGTTACTTGTTCTCAAGTGTTTGATAAAAAATAGATTGGTGGGTATAGCAATTGAAATTAGAAAACAATTTAGAAAAACTGTATAATTTGAATTGATATTCCTTTATCATTTGATACTAAATTAGTGTTGTATTTATTACTATAGATGAACTATTTAAGTCAATGTAAATTTTGAGTTCATCAAATTTGTGTTGATAGTAATATGAAAAATTTTAAGTTTCGCATTTTTTTTTGTAAATTATGTATTCAATGGTGGAATTTACTACTAAGTTAGAATTTTGGGCTTACTATAATTAGAAGATTATAAATAATTATTTATTTCTTCGTTATCAAAGTTTTCATGGAAAATTGTGAATGATAGTCTTATTCATCTCAAAAGGTATCTCAAAGGGTGAGAGTTACTATACATATAAGACGCAACAATGCTCAAGTCACTAGCAATATGAGATATTTAACACACCCCCTCACTAATAAATTCATTTGGATCGTGTAAAAAACATCAATTGATGACCTAACATCATAACCAAGCTTTAATATCGTGTGAACAATGACCTTACTCATCCGAAAAGGTATCTCAAAGAACGAGGATTCCCACACATATAAGAAGTAACAATGCTCAAGTCACTAACAATTTGAAATATCCAACATAAACTACTCATCCTCTTAGAAGGCCCCATTTTCAACCATATTCAGAAAGAATTGGTGATGTGAAAAGAATGAAAGAGTCAGTTTCTCGTGAATCTGTCTATTAAGAAAGATGAAGGGCGTAAACTACATTAATATATGGTCCCATTCTTGTTCATTTTGTCCTTTCAATAATATCTATTATATGAAATGTTTTCTTATGTTTTGAAATGGCTTGATGCAACGTTAGTTATCCAAAATTGTCTAGTGTTCACCTTAACTTTCAAAATATTTTTGTTATCCATTATAAATTTTTAATACCATTTGTTTGACTTTTCAACATGTGTCACATTTTAATAACATGTTATTGGTCCGAGTTTTCAACATTTGACATGTGATACACATGTACACCAAGCGCTGCACATCGTCTTGTTTCGACAATGCATTTTGTCCAAATTGAAAGGTATGTGGTGACCTTTTCGCAAAGTTGAGTAAACAATGTACCCCTTTATTCATGGAAACAAGTGATCGCCTTTCTGAAAACAATAAATCTCATACATTTTGTACAAAACATTTCAGATAATATTAATATAGATCCGAAGAAAAATAAAATATTGTTGTTGGACCTTTTGAACAAGATAAATTGTCCAAAGGGGGGGTGAATGACAATTTAAAAACAAAGTAATAGTTTTGAAAATGTTTTGCCGGAAACACAAATGATTTTCAGAAGATAGCTTCGGAGGCTCTGAAAGTTTTCAACTTCAGATGCAAGCTTCTGAGAATATGCTGAAATATAAATGAGAGCAAGTTTAAGAAATATCAAACAACGATATTTATACTGGTTCAGCCTCTGCCTAATCCAGTCCTTGGAGACTCTGTCCAAGCTGTAATCCACTATTGATACTTCTTTGGGTGAAGAATAAACCGCTACAATTCTGCTGTTACAGATCAGAGTACCGTCATCTTATCTTCAGCAAGAGCTTTACCTATACAAGAGTACCGTCCTACTTGTATATAGGCTCTGAGCTATACCAATTCACTGAGTACCGTCCTACAATGTATCTAAGCTCCCACACACTAACTTAACCGATGGCTAGTGTGTTTACAATGGATTGAATAAAAAGAGTTCAAGCTTTTGAACAATGTTTCAGTATGAGCTTGTTACAAACATATATGAATAGTTGTTTGCTAAATGATTTCGAAGTAAATTATATACAAGAGAGTAAGAATTGTTCTTGCTTAAATGTGATAGCTTCGATTCGGTTGATATCTTCAGTCATTCAGAGTTCCTTTTATACTTTCGTATTTCTTCCCGTTGAGCATGGTCGTTAATCTTGGATTATTCGAAATTAAATCTGTTGAAGGTATTTGAATTTCAGTTAAGATAATCCTGAAGTGGCGGAAAAATATTTAATGTTTTTCCTGTTCCTTAAGCATGGGCAAAGCGCACTTAAGGTATGGGGCGGGCGCAGACTTTATATATGGGAGTTGGCGGCTTGGTGGATCCCGCATACTTTGTTGTCTGCCACTTAGTAGCTTCTGATTGGAGATGAAATATTCTTTGTCCTTTTTATATGAATGTAAGATATTCTCAAGATCAGAATCTATTTAAATGCTACGTAGTTGCTTCTGAAGGTAGATTCAATAGAAATCTTCGGAGGCTCTGATTCTTGAATTATGCTGAGACTACTTCGGAGGCTCTGACTTCTGAAGAATCTTCGCAGCCTCTGAATAATGTTCTTGTAGTAAGGATCAACACTTTAACTTCTGGCGGTTTTGACTATCTTCTGAATTAATAGTTGTCTTCTAAATCCAACAGATAACAATTGAGTTTTCATGAATTCTACAACGTCATAACACAATAAACATAAATTTTCATCATGTGAGAAACTCGGGAGAGAGAATGAAACTAGAGAACACAATTTTCCATCTAACATATTTTTGTTCCAAAATAATGTTTGTACAGAGAAAAAAACGGTGAAATGTCAATGTTTAGTATAAATGAAATAATAAATAAAATTAAATGTCAAAGAACGTTATATTTAAGAATTTATAAGATTAAAAATGATATATTGAATAATAAATTATTATTTAATACAAAAAAAATCAAAACTAGCTTAAAAATAAGTAATCCATATTTGATATTTAGATATAATTTTCATTATCTGGAAATGAAAGTTAATATATCATGGAATAAAAGTAATAATAAAAACAAATAACTAATAAAACAAAATAATAATAAAAACAAATAACTGATAAAAACAAAATACTACATAATCATTTATGTCAAAATTAATAGGTTTATTAAACAATCAATAATAAAGTTTAATGAAAATTAATAGTTTATTGAACCATTGACCATTTGAGGGTCGCCAATCCAACCAATCACTGTAATTTATAGGTTAGATACATATTTTGCTTTTAATATAATTCGTTCTATTCTTATCACCGGATCCGGATTTTACTGGTTCGACCAGCCAAACCGGGTCTGACAACAACAAAATAAGGATTTAAAGGGATCTTTTCATTGCCAATTTTGTTGGTATGTTTTTCGATTATTAAAATTTAAAGCTTTTGAAAAAATAAATTATAAAACTAGGTTGGAAAAAATTATCTAAAAGTCAAATTTTTATAATAAAGATTTTCATCCGGAGGGAGAAGGTAAAACAAATATTCTAATTTATATCTTTAATTTTATAAAGAATATAGGGTAAACTTAAAAAAAGGGACTTGTGGTTTGGGTCATTTTTAAAACGGATCTTGTGTTGATTATTATGGATCTCAAACGTGGCAATGGGCAATTTGAGACACTTAAAATCCAATACAAGACCCGTTTTGAAAATGACCCAAACCACAAGTCCCTTTTTTGAAGTTTACCTAAGAATATATATGAACTGAGCCACCTTTTAAAGGATATTTCTTTCAAAATAGATCACATAAGTAACATAGATATTGAGAAAGTGAACATGTTTGTTTTACCAGGTAATATTTCCTTGGAAAACATCTAAAAAGGCTGTTGATTTTGTTTAACAGTGTGTTTGTGTAATTAAGGTAATGATCTTTAAACTTCTCGGTGAAAGTTTACAATTAAACAAATGAGTTATTATGAAATGGATGGATTTTAAGTATATAAGGGAACTCTAAATAACAAAAAGGGCTACGTATTGCCAAAAAAAAAAAGACAAAAAAACGAACATTTTTAAAAAATCAAACCAATCAAAATTTGACATTTGATAATAAAAGGGAGAGAATAAAAGGGAGAGGTAAACTAGTGCATTTTAAACAAATTCAGCGTGTATCTGATATATTTAAAAATTCAGAATAACAAATGACTATTTTAAACAAGTTTAGAAGATTATGCCTAAAGAAAACAAACAATTCATTATAACAAATCGAAGTTGGGCAATCCAATATTGTATAGTAAAGATATATGGAAGCACATCCAACAATATAATATGAAAGTGAACTGAGAAATAATAATCAGAAGAATGTTACATTGCCCCAATTCCATTCAAAGGGCTAAGTGTGCGTGTGTGATTATTTATGGCCAGTAATAGAGGCAAATAATAAATGTAAAAGACAAACATTAGTTAAGCATTGTAGTGTTGATTCCAAATCTACTGAAAATCAATCACAGCCAGTGACGGTGCTCGTGCCTTGAGTAACATTTCATCATACTCATCTTCGGGTTTCGATAGTGCAACAATGGCACCTCCTGCGCCTATAGAAGCTTCGTCTTCATGTATCACAACCGTCCTTATCACAATATTCAGATCAAATGTCTGATTATACGAGAAAAATCCAATGGAACCCGAGTATATGCCCCGGGAAGAGCTTTCGAGAGAATCGAGAATTTCCATAGATCTCAACTTTGGTGCCCCTGTCATTGATCCCCCGGGAAATGCAGCTCGCACACAATCAACAGCGGTTATATCTGACCGCTTCTTTCCTCGAATTGTACTCACCATTGTATGCACTGTCGCATAAGATTCCACGTCCATGAGCCGCGGCACATGAACTGAACCAGGTTCACACACACTCCCTAAATCATTCCTTAGCAGATCAACAATCATCAGATTCTCAGCCTGATCTTTTTCACTGTTTCGAGAAAGCAGGGGTCAGTGTATTGCCATTAAGAAAGTGAGACACTTTGGAATACAAAACTATATGGCTTACTGCATCATGACATTTCTCAATTGTCCTAGAAAATCTGGGCCCACTGTACTTTGGAAATGACTCGATAGCTCCCTCATCTTTCAAGAAGTGCACTGAACAACTCCATGAACGCCATGTATCGACTTCTGGTTGGTTTGACTTTTCAAATATGTCAATTTTCATATTTCATCTCTCCAATCAAAATCAGGCACATGGCGTTCAGGGAATAAAGTGGTGCAGTTTTTAAAAGTTGAGGTAGTTACAGCCTTACAGGGTCACTATGAAAGTTCAGAGGGGTAGCAAGTTTTTGAGGACAACTCTGGGCACCTCCCGATGCATTAAGCTAAATTACAACCGAAGAACAAAGATGGAAACTCCAGGAAAACAAATCCCAATCATTGTAATCAATTAGCTGTAACTGAATTTCTGAACAAGGGGTACGTTTGTTATATTCGTATCCTATATTATTGAATTCCTGTCCAACCTAACAATTATGAAACTTGAAATATACCACATAATCTGTCACATGCCAATTGTGCAACTGAACTACAATCTCAACTCCTTTTTCCATGCACAAGTGCCTTGTTCTGTTGAAAGAACTATTCCTACAAGTTTCAAATCCCAGTGTTTTTCTAGTAAGGGTGATGTCTTGATCTAAGTTACAGTATGAATTTTTGTTCTGCACTGTCATATATGAGGGGAAAAAGAGGGAGAATTAGCGACAGAGTTTAGTTAGTTAATTCAGTTAGTTGGTATTTCGTTAGTGCTGGTGGTGTTTTCAATTATATTGATTGTTATCTTAGCTCTCTTTAGGGTTACTTGTGTGTTTCATTTCCTAAGGATGGTGATCTTGAAACGTGACAAGAATAAGATAGTACTAGTAATTTACTAAGTTGTTCTGCTATTTTAGCCGTTAGTGGACAGTGTCCCTACTCCCTATTAGCCGTTTTACTCTCTTCTAAAATCTATACTCTATGTTAAAAGGATGTGTAATACCATGGAGGCAATCATTCAATTAATGAATATCTTTCCATTTCCTGACTTCTCTTCTTCTATATTGCTCTTCCCCAATTCTACCCTAATCCCTCTTCCCCCTATTCTCTATATCTTCAACATTCTTCTCCAATCTCTCTTCTAAACCTTATTCCTGAATGGCTGAATCTAGGTTCAAGTTGTAACACACATCTGACAGTTCTACTTGCGAGTGTGCAAAAGCATGAGATAGGATTGTAATTAGTTAAAACTTATAGGCAGCATGTTCTGCAAAATGTGAAAAAGAAGTCTACAAATAGAATGCCTTATCGTTTATGCGTAAGCAACTCTTCACTGATGGGAGGGCACTTCATCACTTAAAACTATGTTCTTCACAATAACGTCAAAATAGATGAATAAAAAAAAATACCAGGTCTACATATTTACGTCAACCTGTCACATATATGAGAGGGAATGAAGGGTAATTAGTTAAGAGAAATCAGTTTTAATTGTAGTAATTAGTAATTAGTTAATTTGGAATATATGGATAGATTAATTAAGTAGATTGGGACCACTGCTGTAACCGTTTTGCCTATCCTTCTATATAAGGGAAAGGTATTGTAGGTATTGAATTATCAATGAAATTAATCAAAATTTATTCTCTCCCACTGTTCTCTTTTTCTTCCTAATATTCATCTGTTTCTCACCCAATTTCTTCTATTCTTTCCTACCCAGTCCATCTTCTCCCTCAACTTCCTCTTTTCTACTAATCTGTACTAATCCAAATTAAGTCAGAAATCGCATTCATGGCACGACCTGAGAGCAGACACTCAATCACGTTGATGATCACTACTATGGTTATTTCTTACTAGGCGTGTAGACCAATCACGTTCAGAAAAGAGATAGATTGATAAACTGATAGATAACTAGATACAGAGAGCGAGGATAATATTGTACCTGTATTGCAACTGCAATTTATGCAGTTCATCTTCTTCCTTTGTAGCACCACGTGCTATAGTACCCTTAATGGGCTTCGCTTCCAAAAAACCATTTTTGTCCAAGCGCAGGAACCTCTCAGGTGAAGAACTACATATGCACAACTTATCATTTGCAAAATTTAGCCATGCAGCATATGGAGCTGGATTTTTCTCCCTAAGGTGGAGGTATAGTCCAAGAGAATCTAATTCTTTAACTTGCTTTCTTATCTGAGTAGTGAGACACAACTCATAGCTTTCTCCATCTCTAATGTATTCCAGACATTTGTGAACATTTTCAATGTACTGCTCTCTAGATTTCTCAGCTAGAAAGCCAGATTTGTACTGAAGTGGCGATGAATGTAGTGAAGTCTTCGGCTTCAACTTCCTTGCAGCAGAAGCTTCTAGTTGAAGAAGTTTATGCTCTATATCATCCAACCATGGTGCAAGAGTTGTATTTCCTTCTTGTACAGACATTATATAGACATCCTCATAACAATGATCAATGACTACAAACTGATCAGTAAAGAAAAAGCAAGCATCTGGAGTCCTAGATTTGTGACGGTTAGACGACATGCCACATTCAACTTTAAGGCCATACCTGCATACAAAGTAAAATCAAACAGAAATTTTATATCTTCCAATTTAAGATAGTGCTGGGCTGCATGGCTTATGGAATAGTAAATCAACTTAACATCATCAATATGCAGAGTCAAGTTGGACGACAACAGGAAAAATAATTTTTTATGTATAAAAATAAAAAAGAAATAATTTTAGGCAACTTAATACCTTTAGTCTGAAGTTAGCATAATTATTCTTTTTATTACAAAGCAAACTTATAGTGTTTTATTTCACTGAACTGCATAATAGTTTCAAACACCTGAATCCGCACATATAGCTACCGCTGGAAGGTTAGTTATATGTATGAAAGCTTTGAAAAATGACAAATTTTAAGACCTCAAGTTGAATTGCACATAAATTTTAAGGATTAAACAAACCATATATTCGCGCCAACAAGCATCTACCTACTATTGCAAACATTAGGCAGGTTAGAAATAAGAGGTGAGAAGATGCAGGCTAATTGCAGATAGATATGAAATAAAATATGACACATCATCTGCAAATAATCATGTTTTATATAACATTAAATGCGTTTAGAGTCTAAAGAATACTACAATTGACCACATTAATGAGAAAAAAATTGCATACGTACACACAAATATGAAATAAAATAAACTTACCCAATATAACCGATATAACCACCATGAAAGTCAAACGGTAGTCCTTCAAAATCTTTTTCTTCATAACAAAACGAGAGGAGCTCCTAGAAAAGGTAATACCAAAGTGAACGATAAGATAATATCACAAATGATCAGCCAAACAACTAAATCAGAATTTCAAGAAGAAGAAAAGATGAGAATAAGAGCTGTGTAGGTAACTGAAATTCCAAATGGTAAAATGTAACAAATGCAGGGGCACTCCCCTCTATACAAAATTGCAGAGCCGGACAGAGTTATGAAAATACCTTCCTACATCTCACTAGGGGTGTTAACAAACTCAGTGGTTCACAAATAGTTCGAGATTCGCTCGGTCAAAGCTCGGCAAAAGTTCGACTCGAGTTCGAGATCGGCTCGGTATATTAACAAGTCAAACCAAGCTTTCTAAGGTTCAACTCGAAAGCTTGCAAACATGTTCGTATAATTTTTCTACTTAAAAAATTAGTGAAAAACAAATTATATATGATTGGTGAGTAATAATTATTCATGTACAATAACTATTTATAGATTGGAAACTTTAATATCACTTTCTACTTCTTTGCATGAGTGATGATTTATATGAAATACATAGGATAGAACAATAGAAGGAGATGGAATGAGAGTGATTATAAATATTACGATGTTAGTTTTAGTTTTAAAAATTTTTATTTTCTTTAAATATAAGCGGGAATAAATTACGTCACTTTTTGAAAATATATAATCTGATACATTTTTAGAAAAAGTGTAGCAAAATATAGTTTTATTAGTGCAATTTTTTTGACTAGTGTAGCTATAAATTAGTTTTAATCATCAAAGTTGAAACAGTCAAAGGCAATACTTTTATTTTTCATTGCAATAGGTCATATACGATAGGCTTGTTTAGGCTCGCACGCTCGCGAACTCGATCCAAGCTAAAATTTTCTAAGCTCGACGAGCTTCGAACCGAGCCTGACCATTTCGGTTCACAAGCTGAGACTAGGACTGTTCGGTCTCGGTTCGGCTCGTTAACACCCCTACCTTTCACCTCTACAAAAAAAACAATATATACTACCTCCTTTTACCCATACCCCACAGATAACAATTCTCCTAAATGCGCTTGCACAGCCTTCTTTTTCCTCTCATAAACCTGTAAAGGCTTTGGCCCAACATCATTTGTATCCAACACAGATCCATCAGCTAAATCTCTATCAGTGAACCATCAATTATAACATTGACAGACGCAAATATACTTTATAGTTCACAAAAACTAGATGCACTTAAGAAACACCCTTAAAATTGTAGTAATTGCAATACCCTAAAATTTTGGCTCCAAAGATCTTTCCTTTCTAATTCTTTTTGTATCTGTACATTTTTATGCACCTCGATTTTATATAAATAATTTTATGTCTTTTTGTCACTGCAAAGAGGAGATGGAGAGGTATTTTAATTAAAGGTTGCCCTCAAATATACCCAGTGGTTACACATAACTTGCATGTATTATCAAACTTTGTGGGTTAGTGAAGCATCAATAGATTTCATTTTTAATGAAGTGCAACTTTGAGTTGTTATGGAACTTGAGTTCTATGTTATTTGCATGCAGATGCACCTAGGACACTTTTTCCAGTCTTGCACACTTTGAATAAATCATTAGAAGAAAGTTTGAGAAAGGACCAGACTATAATTTTAGTATTTTAGGCAATAATTAACAACATTTTTACTGGTCAAATAGGAAACTACAACAGTTCAGACAAATGATTCCAAGAAACCAATGGAAACCAAGGAAAGCTGAAACTGATTATTATCAGAGAGGTTCTGTTAACAAGGCACTCAAATATTAGATAATGAAAACAATTTCTTACATTCTGAGTACAAATAGAAAAGCTCTGAATTTATTTTCTCTGTCGAAGAAAATGTTACTTGTCTAGTATGTCTAAACAGTGTCAGTATCTCTTAGAATGAAGTAATTACCAGATGCAAGCAAGCTACATTTTATTAAAAAAAAAAACAGAAAGCAGTCATTACCTGGTTTAGAAAATCAAGGAAACCTTTTTCTAAATACATGCTTGTGGCAGAACCTTGAGCATCTTCAATTGATAAGTGACCTCCATCCTTCAAATCTTCGTTACTGCAAAAGAAACAAATGCAGGATATATAATTTTCTCTTTGAAGTATTTGTTTTCCCAAAATAATAATCCGACAGCTGGTTCATCCAATAAATTTGCACAATTTGATGGCTCATTGATTGAGAATGAGTACAACGCATCCGCCAATAAAGAATGCCAATTTGAAAAAAATTGAGAACGTAAATGTAAACAAACCTTTTATCTGACAATTTAAATGTCATTTGCTTCCAAAGTGACCCACCTTTACCCCCCATGATAGAAAAGCGTGCCCTTTTCTAAGCAATAAAAAAACACACAAGAAAACAGATGTGAAAATCCTAAAATATATAAAAAAAAATGTAGTAATTATGAAGATTACAACAAACTTGTAAGATCCGCAAAAGATGAAGCTCAAAATATTACACCATAAAAATGTTAATTATCCTCGTACTCACTTACATTTAAGGATTTCTAAATTTACATGTTAATGTATTTTTTTTTCTGTTGGCAGCCTTAGACAATTCCATAATCGTGTTATATCTTTCAGTATTTACCCATTTGTAATTAGAACATTGGAAAACTATGTCAGCTCAAGCTTTAGGTCTGTCTATATTTATCTCTACCTATCAATATGATATCATATATTACTCCAATCTCATTTTTTGTAATAGGGTGAAGGCATGATGTTCAATATACATGAGAAATTCATCCTCAACCAAACAAAGACAAAAATGAAATGAGAATCTTCTTCTGCGATTCAAAAAGAGAACCGTAAAAACTAAATTCTATAAGTAGGTTGCACAGAACATAAGTTTAAGCCAGATGACAGAGCAGAAATGGAAAAACCTTTTCTACTGAGGAACTGTCCAACCAAAATGTATTTTCAGCTCTATTAGCTCCAAATAGTTCACAAAATATATTTCTTGCCCCACCTACTCGTGCAGCTAATTGATGGAACTTCCTCCATTTCAATTTTAAGTGCTTCACATCAACGGATTTTTCTGGAAAATTCAACAACCTGGATATGCGAAAGCAATTTTTCTCTGCTATATCTTCCAGTAAGTTTCCTCTATATGATAGAATATCTTTATTACATCCTGAAATCCCATTTTGAGCAACTCCAAACAATTGACTAACACCAGGTACCTGCATGCATGCTAGAAAAATTTTAAAGGCACTTTAGATGCATATGCAAACATATTCTAGCTATTCATGGAGAATATTGACGCATGCATAGAAAAAGCCACAAAATTACAGAGGGAGCACAGGTTATAATGAAAGGTTAAAGTTAGATCAATACGTAATCATGATGTGGGTGGAAATGCCATGAAAATTTGTGCAGCGTAGGAACCATAATATGAGATAGAGTCCATAGAATGTAGTGAAAATGAGCCAATTTTGAACTCCAAATGGTATCATCAAAAGAACATACAACATGAGAATATAGCTTAAAACGGTAAATTCCTTCCCAACGCACAGAGTCAATAAATTTGTAAAGTGAGATTGAACATGAGAAAAATGCATAGGCAAGTAATTATACCAAATCAAACAAGGAATCACGTTTTCCAAAAAATGTGTTCCTTTTTTTTTATTCTACTTGTAATTATAACAACAATAGTAGAAACTCAAGATATCTAATTAATTATGGACATGGAATGTTTTTAAAAATCATTTTTTAGTTTCTTTTATAGTTCTTTTAGAAAAATATCTTCAGATAATTCACGTGATGCAAGGAAACATTCTTCCCAAAATAAGCCAGATCATCTCAGTACATGGAAATGCCAGGAGGATGCAGGTACAAAAGCAGGCAAAATTCAGTACGTCCAAATGAAGAGGAAAAGTTATTTCCAAATATAGAACACAAAAAAAAAGACACCCATATAAAAGATAGATATAAGATTTGCGACAAGTTTAGTAAATAAGACTGAAAGTTTTGGTAAAAGGGCATCTCTCTCACAATGGAATCTTGATTTTGATTGTTGCCAATAATCCCTTGTCACCTCTCTAAAATTTTCAAATATTTGCCTCCCATGACAAGTTGCAATACTCTCTGGATGAAACTGAAAAT
>CAOJBI012288611.1:0-14845 GCA_948277035.1 Euphorbia corollata
GAGAGTCACATGTTCTTTGTTAGACAATTAGTTTATCAATTTTTTTTTGATTGCTTGTGCCAACATATCATCAGTTGTTGTTGGACTGGTGAAATGGAAGATATATTTTATTTGGTTATGATTTGCATGAATAGTAAACTGTTATAAGGGTTTTGGAGGCCAATGTTCCGCATTATCCCTTCCCTCTGTTACTTTAAGTTCACTGTTGCTATGTTGCTAATTTGTTTGTCGTTAATCATGTGAATAACTATTAGAAGTGCATCCACATTCTGTTTAATTTACCATGCATACATTACACTTGTCTTACTCACATGGTTGTTCTCCTATGGTGGTTGTACTTTCTTATCTCTTCTGAATTCTATGCCTTCAGAATTATATTGAATGTTAATGTGTTCTATAAAATATTGTGTAAATGATGCAGTTATTGATGCTTTTTATATCAGAATAACTATAACAATTCTCTTAGCCCAGTTATTTTGTAATCATAGTAGTCAAGGTGCTAGGTGCACCCAAGGCGACGAGGGTCCCGGAGCCTAGGCGCAAGCTAGGCGCGTGAATTTTGATAAAATATAAAAGGCCCAATGCATAGATTGCCCCTTAGACTTGTCCTCAAAAACCAAGTGCCCCTGAATTTTGAAATTACCCGGTTACCCCCGAACTTGCAAAAATGCACCAGTTAACCCCTCAACTTGTAAAAAACCACAAATTTGCCCCTGATTGCCACGTGTCAACTTCTGATGGAAAGAGAAAAATGAAATATTTGAAAAGTCAAACCAACCAGAATGTGACACGTGGCATCTAGGGGGGCATATTTATGCTTTTTTACAAGTTGATGGGGGTAATCGAGTATCTTTCAAAGTTCAGGGACACTTGATTTTTGGGGACAAGTTTAGGGCCTAAACTATGCATTAGGCCAATATAAAATAAAAAGTTATTCACTTCACTTAAAGGAAATTCAAGAATTCAAAGTTTATAATAATAAGTCATAATTCCTATCAATCTACAACATAAATTATCAATTATCAAAATCATCAAGATCAACATATTCCCCATCTTCATTAGAATCACTCTCAAATTTGTCATCAACATATTCCTCCTCTTCCACATGATCTTGTTCAACTTCATCTTCGTCGTCATCATTAATGAAAATACTTGTCCTTTTTTGAGACCGTGATGCTTTTCCTTTTTGTCCAACTCTTGTTCTCTCCCAATCAATGCGAATACTTATGCTTTCAGATAGGCTACTAGTTGGATAAGGAAGCACTGATGGCATTAGGCTCCTTGTGATCAAACTTTAACATTAACACTTAACTTTGGTGACTAATCCGTAGACTTTAGAGGTAGTAAGATAACTCAGGCAGAAATTGGAGGCAGCTGGTTGGTCGAACTGGAAGGAATTGATCAGAGATGGCCTGAATTTTAAATGCAAAGTAAACGATAGAGTAGACTAGTGAACAGAGACGATAGAGTAAAAGAGAGAACAGAGGAGTTGGCATTTAGTATTCTGTGTTTTAATTTGAAAAAGGCTTTGTAAATCTTTAATTAGGAACATAGTAGTTAAAGGCGCGCCTAGGCTCTCGGGCGACGCCTTGCGCCTTTAGGGGTTTTAGGCTAAATTTGCACCTTAACGCCCCAAGGCGTGCCTAGGCGGCTAAAAAGCCCAAGGCGCAGCCTTGCGCCTTGAGTGCGCCTGAGCGGCTTGACTACTATGATTAGTTGTTATTATTATTTTTGTATAATTAGGGTAAGACTTAATAAATTAGAGTTTAATAGGTTTTAATCACTAATAAAAGTAGTTGGAGGGCTTTAGAGTTTTAAGAGGTGTCAATCACTATTAACTTAATTAAGAAAAAAACCCTAAAAATTCATTTATCTGCACCCTTTGCACCTAAGGCGCGCCTTGCGCCCTCCACATCGAGGCCCACGCCTTTGCCACATGCACCGCCTAACAAGGTTGGAGGCGCCAGCTATGGCACCCTATGCGACTAGCGCCTCAGGTGTGCCTTTAACTATACTGTTTGTAATGAAGATGTGCCATAACATTCTTTGGCGGTGATTGGTCATATTTGAGCTTTTTATCACTGAGTAAAATTTTGGGAGTTTGTGTGTTAATATTTCTTTTGATTAGTTGCGTCTTGTGAGGGATGATTTCTCTTTTGTATCTCTATTGTTTCTTTTCTCTGTATCTAATTTGTGATTCGTTATGATTAGGTCAAGAAGGGATGTGGAACATCAATTTTCATCACATGCAAATGTATTATTGGGATTTCATGACCTTGAGGAGGATGCTGCAACTACATCTGAATCTTGCTCCTTCATTGCAGAGGACAAAACATGTAGCAGTGACCATCAAAACAGTTCATTTAAGGGCGGAGAAATTCTTAGAAGGTAATCAAATCATGCCATGATAAAGAAGCTTATTTTTATACAAAGAATTCCTTGTTAGGTAATAAGATGTGAAGCTGTAATTATTAAATTTTCCCTTAAGAGGTAGCGTTAGTGCTCTTAGGTTTTTTTAATTTATTTGTTAATCAAGACCTGCTAGTGGTTGTTTACGTTTGTTCCACATAAAACTGCAGTCTTAATCATTAGTTTTTTTTATACCCAAGGCAAAGAATAACTGTAGCTGCCTTTTGGTGTCAGATTTAATGATAAAGGCTCGACAAAGGTGAAAAACAGAAGGCAACTGCTGGCTTCAGATGATGGAAAACCAAGAAAAGGAGAAAAGCATCGGAAACGTAATATCCACCTTAATGATGGTGATAAATATATGTCATACTTGAAGGTTCGTTATGCTTTCTCATTTAGTGGTATGTTGCTGTGTCAGCCTACTATATTAAAGGTATCTTGCACAGTACATTGATAATTTGGGACATCAAACAAAGAAATATACTTCACTAAACATTGTTGTCTTATGGTTTCATTGCATTTGCTAGTTTTGTTTTTCTATAGATGCTTCATATAAAATATACAAATTACAAACATGGCATGATGTTTAACATTGATGATCTATTCATTTATTTTCCAAAAAAGACATCTTGTTTCATGGTGAGAACTATGATAAATTATGTTGCACTGAGAAATTTTACTTGTTGATTACAGCGCATGAACTCTGTTGCAAAATAATTTTACTATTACATGGAGGAAACTATTTGGAAAATATGCATTTGTTAGATGTTGACGAGCATTTGGCATTTGATAGAGCTTCATGGCTTTAGAATATCTATAGAGTCGACTCCACCTAGCATGAGATCAAGGCTTGGTTGATTGATTGATCTATAGTTTAGTATGTTACTGAATTAGTTTGACTGTGATCTGCTTTTGGCACTTATGTATTTTTTCTGATGTGTTAGTTCTATCTGCTTCACAATTTGGGATGAAGGGAGTGCAGAAACAGCTGTCTTCATGCCCACGATACCCCCTTCCCACTCTAATTCAATTTGTCTTGAAAAATATTGAAGCCTTTAAGCTTTTTCTGAATGACAGTGATATGAATTCCTTGAAAAAAACTATTTTTTATCTTCAGTTTTTAAAACTTTTCTTCAGCCTATACACACTACAATAATAGACTTGACTCTTTTCAACTATTGTAAAGGTCTTTTGGCATTTACCCTGTTAATTAATTTTGCGAGTCAATCAGTCAACTTATATATGCACATCTTAATGTAATTTGTGAAACTTGCTAAGCTTTGTAGGTTTAGGAAACGCATGTTCTTTTGTTTCTTTCAGGCTTAGCTGATCATCTGCTTTGATCTTTCAGATAAGCAAGAAGCAACACCAGCTTGTTAAAAGTATGAAGGAGTCTGGTAAAATCATATTGTCAAAGTCCCTTAACCAGGTGTTGGGTAACCTTGATACGCTGCATGTACAGCCGTATGGAGATTTTGTAAAAGAAGAACATAAAAAGTTGCAAGAGCATTGGTTGGTTTGTGTTGCACTTGACACTTGTTTCTGTGTATTGATACTTGTTTGTTTATTTAATATTTTTTTTATAAATACTCAAAATCTGATTTCTCTCTCTGTCTCTCTCTCTCTCTAAATATCTGTTTGTGAAGGTTGCAAGTAGCAAAAGTTGATCTTCCTGCAGCATATGAGACCTGGAGAGGCAGTCAGTTACAAAGGAAGGAGATTATCAAATCTTTGGAGCAAGACTTGAAAAGAAAACTAGAAACTTTGATTGAGGTCTGGCCTTCTGTTTCTCATATAATCTTTTTCTCCTTCAACAAGTAAACTTATGAACGTGATTGGTATTGTTTGCCCTTGTATGCAATTACTCAATTCTTTGTTGCTGATATGTTTTATTGCTGGTTTTTACTCCGTTCAGGATGAGGAGACGTTGGATGATGAGACTGTTTCTATATATCAGTATGAAGGAGCTAGAAAACTTGAAGTAGAGGTAGTATATTGTTTTTTCACTCCCTCTTTTCATATTCCCTTGCGCATGTCTATGCATGCACGTTTATATGATTGTGTTGGATGATGGCATAAGTGATGAGAATGTGGGAGCTTTCCTTTTTTTTAATGCTCACATGTTGGTTTTAATTCGAATCAGGATGAGGAGAAAGTGAACCATGTGAGTATACTGCTGTACCAAAATGATCAAGGGGAAAGAGAAGGGGAATTTGATGAGGTATTATATCGGCTTCCTCTGAAATCCTGCTTATGTTTGCATATAATTATGCAGGATGGTAGCAGATATTGCCTGAATGTCATATTGTTATATGTTCACATGTTGAAACTTTGATTTTTACCCCAATCAGGATGAGGAGATATCAGGCGATGAGGATGCCCTTGAGGATCGGATTGATCTAAGAGAAAGAGAATTTGATTCGAACTTTCAGGTTCGTATAGTTTTACCTGATACTTTATTCATATTAGTTCGTAGCATGCCCACTATGCATTTGAAATGATATTGTACAGGACCTCAAACAGCACTTGCACTTGATTCTTCAGGTTTTGATACATTTTCATGAGAATGTTCTCTTATCTTTAGCCTGCATACATCTGAAATATTTTACTGGATTTCGAACTGAAACTTTTTGACCTAAAAAGATAGGATAGCAAAAATATTTTACCTATGTTCAAAGTTGATGTATTATTGGTATTTTTCAGGAGGAGGAGAAAGAACATCATGATGTTCTGCTTGGGGATCAGAATGATGGACTGGGAAACAAAGAATCATATGTGGAAGATGACGAAGAATATGGTACTGGCTCTCCACAGTATCAATCTCCACAACAAATTTCTACCCCTCCTAGCAGCCATGAAATTAACCCTGTAGATATAGAAAGCAATCATGGAGCGTCAAAATCAGATGATGTTTCTCCTAGCATTTCTAAGTACTCCGATAATGCAAACAAAGTAGATGCTTCCATGGCTCAGGGTGGTCCTATCCCTTCAGATGGAGATGTCTGGCCAACAGTTGGTATGCCACATTCTTTTTATAGTTCAATGGCAAACCATGGATATGCATCTACTGCTCAGTTCTCTCTCCCACATTCAGTTGGTCATACCCAAAGGAGCCAATTAACAAACTTGGAATCTGACGCGTGTAGAGAAAATTCTGATAAAGATTTGTTGCAAAGACAAGCTAATGATGGTTCCTTTAGTTCTTACCCAAACCATGACAGGAGTGGGTTACTTCAATCTTTGTTCAAGGGCCAAGACATGGCTTCCTACCAACATGAACAAAAGCAAATTGGACTAGATTTCCAATCACACAATATTTTGGTACAAAATGGTCATTTTGCTGGAAATCTTCAGAGGCGGCTTCATCCTGCTCTTCCACTGGAACAAGGGCACAAAAGACCTGGTGAGAATTACATTCAACCATCTATGACAGGAAATGTTTACTCTGAAGGAGGTACATACTTAGTTCCAAGACAAGGACATATGCCACCTGTCAATCTACCAGACTGGCCAGTTAACACTGTTCGCATGCCAGCTCGACTTCCAACACACTTGAATAATGAAGTTCTGCTGAATCAGAGCTGGTATTCTGGCGAGCATGAAGTTCGTGGTGGCTGGAATAGTGATAGTGAAAGTCTTCCAGGCCAGAGCATTGGAAGCAACACAGATCAGGGCTTGTACAGCGTTCTTTCTCAGTGTAACCAACTGCAGTCAAATAACCATCTTGGCACGGTGCCTTCTGAGCAGTTCATGTTACCAAGGAGCTATGAAATGGCACGTGGAGTGACTTCTAGGATGGGTAATTCCTTACCACAAGCTATTCATCCACTTGACTATTTGAATGGGCGAGACACTAATGGTTCTCTGTTGCCTGATGATTTGGGATGGATGAATTTGCCTCAGAATTCAGGTTTACATGATCCGGTGGGGAAATCGTACTTGAGATCCTGGAACCAGTAAAAAAATTTCTTTTGCTTGTTGGAGAGGTTGAATAATTGTGTTCTCGGTTGAAAGTAATCTCACCAAAATTTTGGATGCAATGAGAGTTGTGTTTGGGAGGAATTACTTCTGAGATAAGTGAGATAGGAATTTGTACATACCTTATACAAGAGCCCGCTGAAACACCATGTAAATATCCAGGAACTTAGATGATCAGGTGAAGGAAAAGATAAAGGAGGGATAAAAAAGATTCTGATATCTCTATTTGTTAGGAGGATTATATATATATTGACATTTTTGTTTCCCAGTTTTCCCTTGTTAGCTGAAATAATTTGTGGCCAACAGTTGCTAGTCTCTCACTTTGGTATATTTCAGTATACACTATGTATGAGTACATGGAGGGGGACGAAGCTTGAGGTTGGTTTGTTTTAGCCCCTGGTTCAATATATATGTTTTTTTAATAATATGGAGCAGAAAATTTTGTTGGAGTGATAATGCTTTGTGAATTGTCGGTTTAGAGAAGGAATTCATTCAATTGATATGAGAATCCACTGTTAGGGCATAGTATGTCGTCTTGAAGAGACCCGATTCTTGAGCATCCTATGTGCCTTACAACCGCTTAGGTTGAATGGTGATTGATTTTACTTGCTTACTTGAAGCAATGGCTTGTGTAGAAGCGATCCCAACTCAACCATCCTTCCAGAAGAGATGTTGAAGACCAAAAAAGGTGACAATATCCTTGAAACTGAAAACCTTGAAATGCAATCCCTAGTTGACACTTCTTTAGTTGAAGGAAGGAAAAACAACACCTAGGTTACTGCTAGTGTGAAGTTTCTGCTTGATTACTACTCATCGAATCCTTCGGCTATTGTGAGTCGATCAAATGATCCTATTTATGTAGCACATAGGTTAGTAGCTCAAAAGGTGGGTCCGAAATTGGCACAACATACATAGTATTACAACTTTTAAGCAAATATAGGTTAGTCCTTCAACTATAGAATGCTCCCGACCTGAGCATAAGACAATTTTGTGCGTATCACATGAGTATTTCTGGTGGGAATTAGAGGTATATTTGGATATTGTGAAAACAATTAAGTAGAGCCAACAGGAAATATTCTAGGCCATTTTATGTTTGTATATGGATTTTTAGAATGCAAATACATCACTTTCATTTTCCTCTTTCGTGGCTTAAAATTCAGTAATCACAGGCATGGCCTTTATTTTGTCTTCAATACAGTTGATTACTGTGCTTTTTCCTGTCCAACTGATCCGTAAATAAAAAATGTTTTCATTTATGTTCTCATGTTGAAAGAATTAAGTTCCATGTGCTTGATTTGATAGGCTTCAGAAACTGTCATGTGATATAAGCAATAAGAAATGGCGGTTACCCCAATATTTTGATATGCAACCAGAAAATTTACAGGACTATTTAACATACTCAACGGCTGAAAAAGAATTCAGCAAGATATCGAAGAAATATATTCAAAACCACGAGTGACAATCACTCTTCTCTGATCCCACTAGACCTGAATCCCCTCCAAATATTCCTACCACATCCAACGATGAAATTCCACGATAAGCTATGTGAGATAGGGTTTCCTGAGGAAGATGAGTTTTTATGAATGAGATTGCAATTCCTATTTTTTTTTCTTTGCAGCAACAATGGCTAAGGGATCGAGTGCTTTGTTCTGGATGCTCTGATTGGGACCAAGTATGGTGTCTATTTTGCGTGTAAGGATGGATCGACTTCCGGTATCTTGCGAAATCAACATATTCGGGTTTGTTGTCATGTTCATTTCCTCTTCAAATTGGTTCCTATTGTTGGAGATAACCCAACAACTCCAACACCCACTACGTGAAAATTTCAATCGAAATCAACTGACTATTTTCATTTTCTACAGTTATTTACTATCATTGACTTAATTTTCTTGTTCATCACATTATGATGCAGATAAATGTTAAATTCTTCTTAAAATCTGACTACACACAATATTGATTGATGTCTATTCAGCTTCAATTTCATTTTGTTGCATTTGTTTCCTCACGAATATGGCACTCATACATATGACACCCTTACAAACTGCAGGGGGCTCCGAGTTTCGCTGCTGGAGGGAATATAATGGCCGAGCTGAAGGCAAAACAAATAGCTGGAAAAACAAACTTGAAGGCAATATATATAAAAATTTAAATCATTATGTAGTGAACGTGTCACAAACAAACTCAGTCGAAAGACGCAGGTATATAAATCCACACCCACCTATAATAAAAGTATTAACAGGGTTCTAAGCATTGCTCAACAGTTCTCACAATCTCACATTAACAGTTTCACTGTCAATGTAATCACGCAGTTCAACTTCTCCAGTCTCACTCACAATGGAACAACCAAATTTATTCCCAGAACTAGTTCTTTTTTTATTCGAGATTGCAGAGACCGAACATGTAGGCTATCAAGAATCAAGGGTTTTCTGTAGCTTCGTGCTTCATTTCTGAGACAACTGTGTTTAAACACTATTGTTGTCAAACTCGGGGCCCTCCCGCTCGAACCCGTCAAGGTGCAAGATCGATGGGTCAATCAAAAGTTGAACCAATCTATAATAAATATGTTAAAATTACTATTTACTATATTTTATAATATAAATATTTCATAATATGAAAATAAGATCAAAATTACTACATGAACACTTACTTTATATTATTAATTTATGATATTCACTATTCATTAACTAGCAAACTAATAGTTTTATATTAAAAACTTAGTAAAATTAAAATTAAAACAAAATAACTATAAATAAAATAATTTTTGAATTTATATATAAATTCAACTATTTTATTTCTAAAATCATTTTTGTGTTTTTTTAATTTAAATTAATCTCGTTTGGACTTATATTAAATGGAAAGAAAAATCTCTCACCCATCTTGGACATGACTCGAACCCGTGACATGTCGTCAAATTCGTGAATGATGCAGGAACAACTCCTGTGAGTGAATTAATTATTTCTGATGTCAATAACAAAAAAAAAAAATAAATAAATAATTTTAATCGTTTTCAACTCGGTTTTCACTTTAACTTAAGTTTTAAACTCGGGTTTTGATTTCTAAAAATCAAGTTGCTTTCTCGGTTACTATTTCGGGTTAATTTCGTCAATTCTACAAAGATTTTCACTGTAGTACCAGTAATCTTTTGGGGTTCGAATTTTTATCCCGGTTTCACAAACTTTCACTTCAGTAGCACCAGAAAAATTGTTTTCATCATCAACTTCATCACGATTGGTTCCAAGGCGGCTCTCAGACCACCCTGGACTCTAGAAAAGGTACGTTGAGGGTAACTCCAAATTAATTATCTTTATTTTCATATTTACAATTTTAATTTTATTGTTAATCATTTATTTATTTACTTAAATATTCAATTGCTTAAATATTTTTCTGTTTATATATATACATTAATATATACATATATATTTATTATTTATTTATTTAATTATTTTACCATATCGTGGGGTATTTATCTCATTTTGTGGTGATTTATTTAATTATATATTTATTATATATGTTTATACATATATATTTTTCCCCATTATAAATGGAGGATTGCTGACTTCTTAACACCACTAATCCTGCTAACTTGCTGACTGACGTAATAAATTAACCGTGGTAAAATTCCTTACGAAAGTGGAAAAATACTACATAATTAACCTAACAATTTATTTTTCAGTATTTATTTTACAGTCATTTACTTTTCAGTATTTATTTTACAGTCATTTACTTTTCAGTATTTACTTTTCAGCACTATTCACCATATTTCGTTAGTGGACTCGCTACGCTATGTGGTGGTTTTAATTTATTATTTACTTTTCAGTAATTTATTTACCCGCACAATTCACCATAATCTGTTAGCAGACTCGTTACGTTTCGTGGTGGTTTATTTATTGCAATTTATTGTAATTTGTAACAAAGCCTTATAATAAAAGTCAAAATTCTCAAACACTGGGAAGGTGCTTACTAACATTTTAATTACTGCAACTAACATTTAATTACCTCAACTAACCCGCTAACACATATATAAACTATTTTACAGGAAATTAATTGCAATATTTCTTTATCAATTTATTTTTATGCAAAAATAAATTTGGACTTAGGAAAGTATTTTCTCGTTTTGAAATAAATTCATGGAATATCTTATATCTTGAATCAACAGTAAAAAGTAACTATTTTGCCCGTACCCAGAATCTCTCTCAGTATTTAAATTTATAAAATAAATTTTTATACTCTAATTTCCTGGTTGAGCTGAACCAGGTGGCGACTCTGAGTTTTAATGATTAAATGAAGTTTTAAACCTTGTTTTCACTTCAAATCAAAAGTTGTGATGATGTCTTCTCGCATAACAACCCAGGAGGCATTTTCAGTGGAAATTTATCACAAAATATTTTTACCACGAAATTTTACAATCAGTTTTTCACAAACCAAAAATATTGTTACAAGACTGCGCGCACGATCTCAGGATCAGGCACCAAATCGAATCACTTGCTCCGCGAGGCACGCGCCCCCGCTGCCGGCCTCGCCGAGCCCCCCGCCCGCTCACACTTTGCTATATGTATGAATTAAACATTGTTGTATAATTAGTTGGTTGATAAATTAGAACTAGGGTTGTACCTCGACTGGATTTGAAATTGAATATATTATATGCATTAGATATTAGAACTAGGGTTGTAGTCAATTTTAATTGAAATTGAAAACATAATTGAAATACCCTACAAGAAAAATGGGTTCTGCCAACATGGCAAATGTGTCACGAAAAGTTTGATATGTGTTGGCAGAGAACTTTTGCCGACACTTTTTCAGAAAAATAAGTGTCGCATGGATCGGCGTTGGCAAAGGTGGCTTTGCCAACACTTTTTTCCATTTTTTCCGATAGGTTTAAAAGTGTCTCCTACGATGTCTTTGCCAACACTCTTTACACTTTTGGCGACAATTTTCGAGTGTTGGTAGATGTATTTATTAATACACTTCCACATTTGTCAATGACCTATGGCGACACTTTTATGGGTCAACGACGGCATTTTTATATATTTGGCGACACGATTCTTTGTAAACGGCGACATTTTTATGATTCAATGGCCACACTCTTAATAGTAAATGGCGACACTCTTATTAGGGTAGTGACAATACTTTTATAAAAATGACGACACTTATGGCAACACTTTTATTGAAAATAGCAACACCTTTTATTAATACAATTTTTCTTTTTACCAGCACTTTTAATACATTAACCAACATTTTTTTATTTTACTAATTTATCAATTTATTATGTGATTGCAATCCTCTTAAATCAAAATATAAGTCATAAAACATTAAAATCTCATATGTCAATACACATATATACACATATAAAAATGTACAATGCAGCGACAAGGAAATATAAATTGGGCCAAAAACTAGAATTTAAGAGAAAACTTGTAATTATCAAGTGACTCAATGTATTATTATACACCTAAAATTTGTGTTGAATTGGTGGAAATATCCGAGTACAATTAATCAATGCTCACTTATCCTTCACATTTTAGTCAAACTTGGAAGAGAACTTCATGCCTGCTCCAGTAGCAGCATCTTCTTTACCACTATACTGGAAAAAATCTGAAAAAACAAGTATATTAAAGATTCATATTAAGAATAAGAGTCAATCCTATACAACTAAGCAATGAACTCGAATATACAGACCCATTTTCATACCCTAATGTGTACTTATTATTGCCTTAAAAAATACAACTATATATCAAAAGTCATCATAGTTATATATTCGAGTTACCTCTTGTATTTGACTGTGACTGTAGCATATGCATAGAGCTAAAAGTCATCGGTCTAGGGATGACAAACTTTATCTTCAATGGAAAGTCCCTGAAAAGGAAATAAAAAATTATCAAAATTCAATTGAAGCAACAACAACATATTGAATCGTGATTGAGGTCTTGACCTAGTGGTTAAGACGGAAGCTGTGGACTCTAGAGGTCCCAGGTTCGAATCACATCCGGGGTGGGTTGGGGATTTTATTTCCATTTAATAATGTAAGCCCAAATGAGGCAAAAAAAATTTTTTAAAAAACAACAACAACATATTGAATCACTAATTTAATTCTAAGCAAGCTCTTATTGACGAGGAAAAGTCGAGTTATAACGGGTGCTCACATTGCATAAATGCAATTTCTTCGGGAAGCAGGAAAACACTTAAGTTAACATTTTATTCAAATAATATAAAACAAAAAATCAACCTTGTAATAACAATCAATTATACTTGAATCTTTTTCCTATGAATCAAGATCCACATTTTATTATTACTGATAATAAGTGCAAAAAAAAAACAATGTAAAAATTCAAACACTCACAAATGTTGTTCAAGTTTTAAATCCCTGAAACATTCGATGAAAAATCTTCAATTGTATCAAATTACTAAATTCGATAAATAGCTGGCTTAAACAATAAAACATATTAGGATCTCCGATTGGGATATTTTATTCTCGAGAAAAACGAAAAGTTCAGAGAAGTAGAGGGGAAGTGTAGAATGTTCTTTCTTCCTCAAATGGATATTTAGTTTAATATAGTACTGTATTGATGTTATTGTTTTTACTATTTAAAGCAATAGTAATGTTTAGTTTAATATAGTGTAGTACTGTATTGATTTTTAGAACAATGAGTAAAGCCACATGCATATGTAAATATGTAGAGTTTAAAGATAATACAAAGACTGGTAAGACTGATATTAGAATGTTGTATTTATAATTTTCTCAGTCATAAATAACGCATAGATGCATACTGTTTTAGCATGTATAAATTTAATGTAATAGGATTGACAAATTCTACTAGAAAAATGATTTTAGATAGTATATTTGTATTGAAAATCCAGCTTCCCATGCAATTTATCCAAATGGTTAAATTATAATCAGCTATCATTATCCTTTTAAGTTGGAAACAAAACTTGGATGGTACTCCTAACTTATAAAATGATTAGATGCCTTCTTCAATTTGAGAAAATCAAATCGCTATTTCACGTATCAAAATCTGGTTGGTTTGACTTTTCAAAAATTTAATTTTTAACTTTTTTCTGTTCAACCAGAACACATAATATTGAAAGGGGCAAACTAATGTATTTTTACGAAATTCTGAAGATTGATAGAAAATTTTAAAAGTTTAGAATGACATCTGAATTTTGTTACGAGATATAAGAAAATTAGAGGAAAATTAGAGGAGATGATGTATTTCGGCGTTTATAATTTGATTTACCTTCTTAAAAAATTAAAATTAAAAAACTACATAATATTCAGATCCATTGGAAAGTTAGAACAATAACATTACCCCAATTGCAACATATATACACATACTATTATATAATTGACCGAACACCTATGAGATTATAGTTAGCTTAATATTACTCTATAACACACTCTTCATTTTAAATGAACCATATCACCAATTAATTAGAAAATTTTAACGGCTAGCTCAAAGCCACCATTACAGCAAAAATTCAACAAGTAACAAGAAAACCAAGAGAGGAAACATGTCGTACATGGACAATGGCGAGCCGTTCAGATCCCATCTTCAAAACCATATATAACAATAAATATTATCTCATATGAAGCCTAAAAACGACTTGGAGTGAATTAAAGAGCATATAGGAAAGACCTCAGCAGCAGAATGCGGCTTCTTCAAATCAAATGTTCCTTTCTATTTCTTGTCGAGTGGCATTAATTTATTTCTTTGCACCAGCAGTAGATTCTTTTGGTGTTTTGACTATACTTAATTGACCACCTTCTTTGTTGGCAACATTTGCGGCTTTCACCTCGTTGCATTGGTTTATGAACTTGCTCAACTCCTGTTAACAGCATATAAGCGAGAAAGGTCGTCAAAAGTCTTGTTCAAACTAAGAAAAAACCGAAGGAGGATGAATGGGGCAGCAGTAGAAGTCTTATACTGTGAATTAGGATACGATTAAAGGCTGATACCACAGACGAGTATAGATCAACAACGTCAAAAACTAGGTTTAAGTTTTATGATTTATGGAAATACAAACAAAAAAGGCGAAAAAGGAAGAGGAAGATGTCTCAGACTCTGGAAATAACTTCAGTATCATCTACTTGATGAAGCATCATCCCCATTTTCAACGTTTTTTTATACTTTTGAAAAATAAAACCCAAAAAACAGAAACTTAAAAATGCAAGAAATTTATCCATATTTGTGAAATTTACTAGCTGAGATAGGCAGTTAGCCATCATATAAGATTTGCAGACATGGAAAAGCTTAAACCCTCTTCTATTCTAACTAAATACAACAGAGCAAAAAAGGATAAAACACATGCTTAATTCAGCAAGAACATTCAACAACTCTTTTCAGGTCTTTTCAATTTCTTTACCGAATCAAAGCTCATTCTCAAATATAAATTTCGTCAGCAATATAATGAAATTGAAGCAATTGAAAAATCAGATGCCAAACCACTTTCTAACGACACAGGA
>CAOJBI012289422.1:0-11903 GCA_948277035.1 Euphorbia corollata
GCAAAAGTTTTCGCACCACTCTCAGATTTCGCACCACCCTCAGTCTCCGTTTGGCAGCGATTAGGGTTCGAACAAGAGATGTTTTCCTGATCCTTTCCTACTTGTTTAGGATTACATTCATTATCAAACATATGTGCCACAATATCCGCACATGAATACTCGTTGACGTCCATAGGATCGAAACGTACAATACAAGAAACTGAAGACGAAGCCAAAACTTCAAAAGAAAAGAAGATAGACAGGAAGAGCACACGAAGACGAAGCTAAAGAACCAAGCACCAGCAAAATCCGACGTGGGAATCAGCCAGAAATCCAACGGCAGCGGCTAGGGTTTTTCTCTCAACCCCTTCATTATTCCATTAAAATAATGAATTATTGTTATTATATGTTTGACGAAATACTTACGCAATAAAAAGAATTACATTCCTTTTCTTGAACTCATCCAAACACAAATGAGAATCAAAGAGAATTACACTCAACTTATTTCATTCCCTTGGTTGATTCTTTTTCCATTTTCTGATGTGAACCAAACGCTCCTTAAGTATATATGTTTTTATGTCCTTAATCTCTTCACTTTACTTTCATGATACAAACTGCAAAGTGTATTCATCAAAAAATCATTTTTGAAACTTAGTCATTGTTATGCCTCTTTACTCATTTCTACAAATGTACTTTTTGAGAGTCCGATTCTTCTTCCACATATTCAACATATGTTACTAACTGAATTATATTTTGTGGGTCTCACTCTCTTAAGTTTACTCTATAACGTTAACAAAATGCATATATGTTATTGAGTATTGATTGCATAGTTTGTGATCACTTATTGTAGATAATCTTTGATTATAAATCACAAGTTACATATATCATTAGTTATGAACTTAACATTGTTTAAATCTATATGATATATTGATTATAAATCACAAGATACATATACGTGTGATACTAGATCTTGTGTGACTTTATTACTTTGTGCTAATTGCTTTTGACCATTGAAAAGATCTTCCAAAAGTGTTTGCAGATTAAGTTAGCCTCCTCCCATTGAACTATCAGTCTAATATGGTATCAACGAACTATTAACAAATCTTACATATCAATCTAATTAAACTTTTGGAACACTCATTTTTATGACAATAAGATTACTAAAAAAGATTAAACATAAAAAATGAGAACTTCAATTTGTGGTAGATAAGTTGATATGGGTTTGTTACATTTACAACAATTATATAAGATTATGAAATAATAATTTGCATTAATCATCATATATATATCAGTGATCACTTTCAGCACAATCATCATATATCAGTTATCACTTTCAGCATGCATAATCATCAAAATTTGGGAAGTAGATATTGAAAAGTTAGCAGATAAGAAAGAAATGACCACACTATAAGGGAATGCAATGCAATATATCAAAAGAAACAACAAAAAAGGGGCAGACTGTGATAATTCCAAACCATGGGCATAGGGCATAGGCATCCCTTAAATAGTCATTCAAAGGGTACTTTCTCTATTAAAAGATAAGGTCAATGGGAAATGGGCTCTTTTATAGTTCTCTACAAAAGACACACCAATGCCTTCAGAATAAGGATTCAACGTAAGACTAAATTACATATTATATATATTATGGTCACTCTCCATTACCCATGTGAAACTCACGTGTGTTTTGCAGGTCATTGACAAAAGCATTTTATCCACTACATGAATGCATTTTTTCATATTATATTATATATGATGGTAACCAGAGCTGAATCTTACATGTTATCTCTTGATCAGTTTATGGGATAATTTTATACTTGTTTCAATTTTTTTTTGGGGAATAATATCGAAAGTTACTCGGTAGCACGTTTTGATTTGTGTCATTTATATGATTTGATACTGATTTAGGCAAAATTAATAAAAAATAATTTTGCCCTTCTCCTATCTAATGAATATATTTGGCCTAATGTATCTAGGTTGTAAACAAACTGAGTCGAGTTTTGTTGAAATCGAGATTTGTTCATTAAATTTTAACGAGTTTAAACTGAGCATGAACTTGGTTTCGAGTCGAGCTTTACCGACATCGTGGGCCTAACTCGAACCTAGTCAAACTTGAACCTAACGAACCTATTCGAGCTTGGGTATGTTCATTAAATTTTTAACAAATATAAACCAAATTTCTAGCATGGTCCAAATTTATTATTTAACTAAGCACATTAGAATATGAATATTTAAAATCTTTTTTAGTTTATTAAAATAATTAAACCATAATGTGCATACAATTATACAAATTTATCACCTTGCATCAAACAAAAAAATAAATTGCTATTTATAATAAATAAACGATTAATATTATAAAAAATAAATACATAAACATTGTTTCTTATATATTATATCATTAAATGTAATATTTATTTCTTATTGAACATGCTCGTAACCCTCTTACCCCTCTTAACGAGCTTGTTTGCGAGCTGGTTTATAAGTATTTTTGTGGGTCTTTTATCAAGCTTGTTCATGAACTTTCAAGTCCAGAATTACATTATTTAAGTTTGGAGCCTAAAAATTTTGTTCGTGAACAAGCTCCTTTTTATTAGTGAACAAGCTCCTTTTTATTAGCGAACCGAGTTTGAACGAGCTTTTATGAGTCAAACTTCGAGTATGTTGGTTTCTTTTTAGCCCTAAATGCATCAAGATGTGCCCCAAATTGTTCCAAAAAACCCGTCGGCTCCTTAAAATTTCAAAATGACATCGTTGCTTAACTTTCAGAATTGCATCACTTTACTCCTTGATTGACAAGTGTCATCTTCTGATTGGTTTGACTTTTCAAATTAAGATGTCATTTTTCTCATTTTATCTCTCCAATCACAAGCTAAAACGTAACGTTTATGGAGTAAAGTGATGCACTTTTAAATTTAGGTGATTACAGAATCACTTTTAAAAATCAGGGAACAATAAATTCTTTAGGATAACTTATTATACTTACCAATATGTTAAGCCAATTCTTTAATCAATGGAATGAATCTTTTTAACCTCTCTTTTCAATCATTACCATAAAAAGGACGAGCGTGGAGGAACCCACTTCAAAACCGAACAAGTCAAAAAAATAAAATTTCTCAGAAAATGAGTAAAAACCAAAAATAGTTAAAAAATATAATTCACAGAGAATTTTGTATATATTTATGACATTAACACAAGATATTGTAATAGAACAAATGGTAAACTTCAAAAAGAGTATTACCTGGTTTTGACCATTTTCAGAAGGATATGTCATTTTTTTGAGTTTTAAAAGAAGATTTGTGGTTTCGAACCATGAATAAAATAAAATTTTTATTCTAATTCCGTTAATTTTGATGACGTGGAAAAGAATGACATGGGAAACCCAATATTTTTTTTTTTCTGCTTTTCTTCTTCTTTCTTCATTCCTTTTTATGTTGAATAAAAAGTTCAAAACCCATTTCAATCTTCACATTTACTGATACACATAAATTTGTTTCTTCAACTCATTAAAAAAAACTCCGTTTTTATGTAAATTAAAGGATCATTTCACAATGAGACTTATCAAGTTCACCATTCCCCTTAAAGCAATTGAATAACCATTGTCAAAACCACCACCAAAACCCCAATCGACGATGGCCTCACCAGTCTCACCAGAAAGTGTCCCTTAGCCAAACCCCAATCGGCGTCTGCTCCTACACCTACAACCGACTGTAAGTTTTTTTTATTATTCATTAAGAAAATAAAAGGATTAATCCACTAATTTATAGTTAAAATAGATTAATTAGGAATTTTTTGAGAAAATTGCGGGCACAACAAAAAATCAAGGAGCTTATGGATTCTTTCTTTGTGATTAAATTCAATTATGTATTCATACTGGAGTTAGCTGCTTCCATTCCGCAAGATTCGGCGATTAACATTTCTTAGCAAGCAACAAAGATTCGTTCAACGAATCAGAAAGGGTGTTGTTATTTACCGCTCTCATTTTATAAAATTCGTCATTCATTGATATGTATGATTAACAATTATACCTTTTTGATACTTTTACCCCATTGTATGATTAACAATTATACCCTTTTGATAATTTTACCCAATTTATTTTTAACCCACTCATTTTAGATCCTATGAACTCACCTATATTAAATATTAATTTAATAAACCAAGAAATAAAAAGTTTTGTCACTTTCCTTATTGAATTTAATTTTTTTTATCTTTGAATACTTACTTCTTATTAGATAGGAAAAAGAATCCAATTAGGACTACGTCGAGAAATCTTAATTAAATAGGATTCTTATTAAAAGGATAACACAAATTTATTCTAACTAGGACATCTAAAATTATACACATATGTCTATATAAAGGCCTCGTGTGTATTAAAAATTACAGAATTCTAAGTCTTATAACACGTAACGTATTCTCTCAATCTCATTAATGAGTTAGACACATTTGCAAGGAATTAACGCTGAAGTTTCGCAATTGATCACAATTCAAGTTAGGCGTATTTATGTATTTCGATAGTATATTTGACTTAAAAACAATTTCTATGATTTATCTTATGATGTTTTTATCTTATTTATATAATATGTAGATAATATAATTATTTGGTTCTTTACATACAAAAGAAAATATTTTAATAAATAAAGAATAAATTGTGACACAAAATGGAAAATTGTTAATTAATAGACATGGAATCTAATACACAAATGATAGCAAATAAAAATAGAATATTGACATAATAAAATCGGTGGCTTTATAATTATTTTTTTTTTGAAGCAAAAGGAGGATTGATATTAAATAAGCGAAGCAAGACAAAGAGGAGGGTGTGACAACCAAACACCCTCATTAGAGTTCAAATAAACATCTCTAGCTAAAGAATGAGCTAATAAATTCTGATCTCGAGAAGCTCGAGCAAACAAGCAAGACACAAAATCTCTAGCTAACGCTTTACAATCCTCAACAATAGAAGAGAAATAAGAAAACCCATGATCAGACGAGAGGAGAGCCTCGTATAAAACCACACAATCGATTTCAAAAACAACATGGGTATAATGCAATGACCTTACCCAAGATAAAGCCTCCTTTAGAGAGAGACCTTCAGCTTCGGCAATAGTGACATTAGGCGCCAAAGAACCAGATTTTGCAGCAATGAAAACACCACCCGCATTACGTAAGACCAAACCATAACAAATTCGTTCACCATCATGAAAAAGGGCTGCATCAGTGTTACATTTAAGGAATGGCAGCAAAGGAGGCAGCCAACGAGAGTCCAAAGAAGCTTGCAACAAATCAGAAACATTTGCAGGAGCGTGCAACAAACCAGGATCAACAGTAGACAGTTGTCGATCATCTGACAAAACAAGAGGCTGGCGACTTTGAGGCGGACCAGAAGGCTGATGACGCTGGGCAGAAAACTCATCAATAAACGACCCGGAAGTGCTTCGATAGTAGGCAGCTTGCCATTGAGAAAAAAGAGCCTTTGCAAACCGAGAGATTGCAACCGTATGAGGAGAAACCTGCTGCCAAATCACTTTGTTGCGAGCATCCCATAAGGCCCAGAAAACAAAAGCAACCTGCTGTAATAAAACCACATTACCCGATTTCATCAAATCACAAAACCAAGAAATAAAATCTGAATTCTCAGCCAAATGCGAAGAGAGACCAAGACGAGACCACACCAGCTTTGCAATAGAACAATGCAAAAAAATATGGGATTCACATTCACCAGCAAGATAACAAACCCGACAATACGCATCATCCAAAATGCCACGCTCAGCCAATCTTAATCGAACCGACAAAACTTTATTCAGAATTCTCCAAATGAAGATCTTAATCTTAGAGGGCACATTCAATTTCCAAAGAAGATTCCACGGAAGTTGTAAAACCGGTTCATGAAAAACTCGAGAAAAAGATAAAACCCGATAAGCGCTTCTCACAGTGTACTTACCGGAAGTTTCTTGAGGCCAAAAAGGAGAATCGTCTCGAGCATAATTGGGTATAGGAGTATTAAGAATAAAACTCCCTTCCCGTTCATCAAAAAGATCATGAACCTTATTAAAATCCCAAGAACCCTCATGGATCAGCCAATCAACATGCTTATCAGTCAACTCAGAACTAACCCGCCCTTGTAACAAGATCCGATTCTTATGATTAACCCACGCTTGACCAAGGATAGAAATTAAACGACCATCACCAACCCTCCAACGGAAATTGGAATGAATAAGGTCAAGACTGGAAAAGATACTCTGCCAAACATAACTCGGAGAGGACCCCAAATGAGCAAATAAAACAGATTTATTCTTAAAGTACCGGGCACTGAAAATTCTATAGACCAGAGAATTTGGATACAAAAGAAATCTCCAAATCTGCTTGCCTAGCAAAGCAATGTTAAAATCAAACAAGTTTCTGAATCCCATACCACCCTCACTCTTAGGTCTACAAAGCAATTCCCAACGTTGCCATCTAATTCCCCTCCTATCATCATTATTAGAAGCCCACCAAAATAAATTTAGGAGCTTATGAATAGCCTCACACAACCCAGCAGGAAGCCGAAAAAGAGACATAGTATACACATGAATAGATTGTAAAACCGATTTAATCAAAACCTCTCTTCCCCCCCAACTTAAAAATTTGGATCGCCAAGAATTAATTTTCCTCCAAATACGATCTTTGATAAAACCAAAAGAACTAATCTTACTTCTACCAATACACATAGGCATACCCAGATACTGAGAAGTTCGAGCAGTAAGAGGAACATTAAAAAATGAACAAATTGTGTGTTTGTCATTTTCACTCAAATTAGCACTAAAAGCAACAGAAGACTTGTGAAAATTCACCTTCTGACCAGAAGCCCGTTCATAAGCCAACAGACAATCTCTAATATGAGTGCATTCATCTAAGGAAGCCTGGAAAAAAAGAAAGCTATCATCAGCAAAAAATAGATGGGAAATATGAGGAGCAGACTGGGCTACCTTACAACCATGAATAAGGCCACGATTCTCCAAATCAGACAAAGCTGCAGATAAGCCTTCAGCACACAAAATGAAAAGATAGGGGGACAGGGGATCTCCTTGCCTTAAACCACGCTCAGGAATAACATTCCCAAAGAGATGACCACTAGAGGAGAAGGAATAACGAGTTGAAGAAATGCACATAATCATCCAATTCACCCAGACCCTAGAAAACCCCATCTTATATAAAACAGCCTCAACATACTTCCATTCAATTCTATCATAAACCTTAGCCATATCCAATTTCAAAGCCACATTTCCTTGAATACCACTAGATTTCCTATGAAGATAGTGCCCCACTTCATAAGCAATCAAAACATTATCAGTAATTAATCTACCAGGGAGAAAAGCGCTTTGAGACTCAGAAACAACTCCATGCAAGACAACTTTCAATCTATTAGCCAGCACCTTAGCAAGAATACGATACAAAACATTGCACAAAGCTATAGGACGAAACTCAGAAATTCGACAAGGATTACTCGATTTAGGAATCAAGACAATATTTGTCTGAATCAAAAAATCAGGTAACGAGCAAGTTTGTAACACATCACATAACAGCAAATAGATATCATCACCAATAATACTCCAAAAGGACTAGTAAAAACCTGGATTAAAGCCATCAGGACCCGGAGATTTATCCGGATGCATAGCAAACACAGCCGCCTTGACCTCCTCTTTTGATAACTGACGACATAAATCAATGTTTTGCTCCTCTGAGATACGGCCAGAAATAGCATTCACAAAAGAAAGATCTAATTGATCCGACTTCGTAAAAAGTTGTTGATAAAAATCAGAAATGTGCTCCTCCAAACCGTTCCCCCAATCCAACCGATGACCCTGCTCATTAACCAAATACTCAATCGAGTTTTTCTTCCTTCTAGCCGAAGCATAAGTGTGGAAAAAATGTGTGTTACTATCCCCACTTTGAAGCCATTTCACCTTAGAGCATTGCTTCCAATAGAGTTCCTTCTCATGAAAAAGAGTGGCCAATTTACCACGAGCTTCAAAGTAATCCGCTTCTGAAATTCCCAGACCTTGTCGAAAATTCTGAACTATCACCTTCGACTCCTTCATAACTTGCTGAAATTTATCATGGGACTCCCTAAACCACTGCTGCAAATGATTTGCGACATCTGACAACTTATTCCCAACACCACAACTCAGATTAGAAGACCAACGATCATTAATAATCGAGCGATAATCAGCCCGGTTTCTCCAATCATTCCTAAATCGAAAAGAATAATTATCAGTCCGAGAAACACTACGCTCTTGCAGCAGAAGCGCATCATGGTCACTAGTCGACATACAAAGGTGGCGAATAATAAAATTTGGAAAAGAACGAATCCAAAGATCATTCGCAAGCCCCCTATCCAAACGTTCTCGCAAAACCACTTCACCATCTCTTGGTCTTTCCCACGTAAAAGGAAAACCAACGAAACCCATATCCGAGAGACCACAAACATCTAGAGTGCGCTGGAAATTATCAATACCAGGCAGAAAAGGAGGCGCCCCTCCCTGCTTTTCATCAACATGAAGCAATTCGTTAAAATCCCCAAGCACCGTCCATGGTTCACTACTAGAAGAAGCCAACCTTTCCAAAAGGGACCAAGAAAGATGCCGAAATTGGCGTTTTGGTTGACCATAAAAACCTGTAAAACGCCATCTGACAGAATGAATCTTTATATTAACATCGATATGAAACGTATCAGAACTACGAAGACAGACAGAACAAGAGGAATCCCATAAAAGAGCAACACCGCCACCCGAGCCATTACCCCTAACCAAAAAACAATTCGTCAAACCAATCTGGCTACCCACATACTCAATCCGAGATCTAGAACAACGAACTTCCATAAGAAAAACCAGCTTAGGATGTAGTCGGGACACTAACTCCCGGAGTTCTTGAACTGCTGCAGCACGACCCAGACCACAACAGTTCCAACTCAAGACACTCATGATTCCCGGCGGGTCTGCTCGTCTGCAGCCCCCGCCTCTTGCAATAAAAAAGATCCACTGATCATCGCATTAGAGTTTGAAAAATCAGAGGATAAATGATCAACCTTACTTACACGCTTCCGTTTAAGATCAGTAGCTATTTCCATTTCATCAACATGAGTAACCACACCCTCCTCCATAGAACGTATCAAAGAAGTAAAAGACTTTTGAACCGAAGGAAAACTAGTCTGCAAGTCCCTCTGGTGACTATTATTTTCCTGCCCAGATTTACAATCAGCCTGAACAACAGCCAAAGCCCTAGTATCAGCCATTTTAACTTCCTTCTGTACCTCTTGAGAACCTTCCTGATTTTCTCGAACTGAACTTTTAGAAAAACGAAACCAGTGATTACTAGACTGAGAGATAGGAGTCTGAGTAATCGCTCTCAAGGAAGAATCAAATTTCAAATCACGTTTATCCAAAGGAGCATCAAATTTCAAACTCACAAAATTTGTCAGAATGTCCTATTATCCCACAGAAAAAATAAAAACTTGGCAATCTCTCATATCGAAAAGCTACTACATTCCAATCTCCACTAGGTTTTTTGATACGCATCTTTGTCTTAAGTGGTCTCCGAATATCAATATTAACACGGATACGTAAATATGGCTTCCAAAAACCATCAAAGGATTTTGCATCACAACTCACAAAGGAACCCACATAATTACCAATATTGTTAGCCATACGTTCAGTCCAGAAACACGCCTGCAAATCAAAAACCTGAATCCATATATCAATATCGTGCATAGGAACAGTTAAAGGATTAACACCCAAACCAAAATCTTTAACAATCACCAAGCGTTGCTCAAAAGACCATGGCCCCTCCAACAGAATTCTACGAACGTCCAAATCACGAAATAATCGAATAGAGAAAAAACTAGGTTCAATCATCCTCATATCAATACCTTTCACAGGTCGCCAAACCCTTTCCATAGTTTCAGTAAAAGCAGTTGAGTTGAAAGGTTTATCGGTAACCACCTTAGCCAAGAGAAGGAATTTCAATGAGTCGTTATCAACACATACATCAGTTTCATCACAAACGAAGCCCTCATCTTCATCCCAATCTTGAATATTGACATCCATACAAAGATTCGTTATCTCTTCAGTAGTCTTAGCCATAATAGTAGCAGCAAAAAGACCCAATCACAAGAACCTTACGGTTTAGAAAACCTAAGGAGGCAGAAACCCTAGCGGAGGAACCCTAGGAAAAAGTTTTAATAAGTAATTAAAATGCTTTATAATTATTATATTTTTCATTTGATTTATTAATTTAATATTTAATATAAGTGGGTTCATGGATTATAAATGAATTGATTATAATTAAATGAAGGAGGACGGATATAATTGTTAATTTCACACATTAATGAAGGGTGAATTTAATAAAATGAGAGCGATAAATAACATTTCAGTTGATTAAACAAATTTGGATTTAGAAGAGACAGTGGAGGCGGCGGATGCGGTGGTCGAGTAGAGAGATGGTGGTCTGAGGTGGTCGAAGTTAAGCAACTACGTTTATTTTGTGATATCTAGGGTTTGATTAAAGGAAGTGAATTTTACAAAAATGTTCATTGTCACGTATCATTTTATCATTTTTTACGGTGTTAGTGAAAAAATCATTTTATTATTAAGGTTCAGACTTTTTTTTGAAACCCAAAATCACAGACTCTCACATAAAAATGACCGAAATCACGGGTAAACTTTTTGAAGTGTACCCTGCAAATAAGGAATGTGAAATAGGATGAGTAAGGTGCAATTTAAAAGGAAACCCCTTATAATGTCTGGTTTGAATTGCTGAATTTTTTTATTCTTTTTATTGGAATGGCTGAATATTTTTAAAAACCCCTGTTACGAAGTTCAAAGCCCAATGTTATGTTATTTTATTTGATGAAAAGGAGTTTTACAGACTCATTCATGATAAGGTTTGCAGCAAAAGTAAAAAAAAAAACAATTTCCTTTTGAACCAAAGTAAGTCCGTACTCTTACACAATCTGCGGGATCCAAAATTCGAGACATGCTACGGTTTGCAGTGTTTGGACTTCAATTCAATGTTCTCTCCTCTCACGTGCTACTAGCCTACTACCCATCCATTATGTTGGAAATTAATAAATAATTTGTTGGCTTGAAGTGTTGGGTTTAACAAGTGGAAGATGGCTCAAGTATTATAATGAATTACTTAATTTTACAGAAACAAATTCCTACATATTATTTTGAATTTTATGTTTATATTTAAGTTTATGTTTTTTACAAGATATAACAACCCGTGTTGATAATTATTTATCTTATTTTTCATTTATTTTTCAACTTATTAATTTTTTTTATCTTATTAATGTCTTTTACCGTATATTGATTTCATGCTGATATTTCTCAATATCTCGCTTTAAACATCTTTGTTCTACCTTCCCCAGCTCCACATTGCTGCCATCTATTGCGGCCTATATAGAATGGGCACCTCCAAATCCTCCATCCACTTTATATTAACCAGCTCTCTATAGTTCCTATTAAGGATCCATCCATTGCTATATCTAAAGAAATGTTCTCGTCGCTCATGATCATTCGATAGCATAAAAAACAAGGCATCGTGGTCACTAGAATTCATATACAAGTGATGGCTAGAATAACCAGGATATGTAGCCAACCAGTCCTCTTTGGCAACTCCTCGGTCCACTCTCCCGCAAAACAACCTGACCAAAGCTCATACTTTTCCCGAATTTACAACCAATATAAAGACATGTTCGGCCCGAACCCGCTTCAATGGGCCGGGCTTGAACATTCATTTTTTAAAAAAGTCCGGCCCGAGCCCGAGCCCGACAAAGCCCGAAGTTTTATGGGCCGGGCTTGGTTTTTATATAAATACCCAAGCCCGGCCCGAGCCCGGCCCGACGAATAAATTTTTTACTTTTTATATATTTATATATTAAATCTATACGTGTT
>CAOJBI012289546.1:0-11850 GCA_948277035.1 Euphorbia corollata
CTTTGAGTCCTTTGATTTTCATTTATTTGCAATTTATTCAATAAAGTTCTATAACTTTATAATTTAGTCCACATAACTAAATTGGGTCGGATCCTTTGATCCGATTGACCCGCTCACGGGCGGACCGGGTATTTCCAACATTACTTAAAAAGTGTTCTAAACCACAAGTTTGCTTAGACTGCTTAGAAGATCAATATATGAACCCAAGACATAATCCTATGCAATTTGCATGAACTTAAACCTATTCTACCCAAAATCTCATTTGTTTGGTTGCTCAAAGTCTTATACTTTTCTCAAGAATACTCAAGAACATAATAAAATGCTTCTAAATTCTCTCTAACATGGAACTCTCTCCATCTCATGAAACAAGTATGCATGAAAATGAGCCCCCTTTACTAAAAGTGCAACCTCTCTTTTGTAGATGATATCTCTTTAATCCAAATTCAAATTTCCAAGATTCAACTTTTTTACTTTAGCCCATACTTTCCCTACTTTTTTCCATGCTTCTCTTGCTTTTGGGCATATCTTTATGAAAAGTGTAAGCTAATATAAGCTTAGGTATGGTGGGGGAGTGGTTTTATCAATTAAAGGTCGGGTATGTGATAAAAGATGGCTTTTATGCCTCAAAAATTGAAAAAGGGCAGAGTTACCTTCTGGCACTGCGATGTTGTTAATGACATGGTTGATGTTGTTAACAACATGGTTAATCTCATTAACGACATCATACCTTGGGCCATAGATGGGTTTTGTTTGGTGGGCTTAAGCCTAGTTTTGGTTAAAAATCAACGCGAAGAGCTTTACCTAGACAACTTTAGGACCCTGTAAGAGTGAAAAACTAACAGAGGAAATAAAATTATAATTTCATCATCAAACTCCTAAGTAGGACCAAAATCCCGTGCTCACACCTATAAAGGTAGTCTCTACAAAAATTAGAAAAAATGAATATTCAACTTGTCACATCTTTCCAAATGGAAAAGGACATCATCCATCTGCCCTCGAACCAAGGACAAATATCATCAAATTTCCTTTACGACATGGATAGTCACAATGGAAAGAGACCGAAAAAACTTTGAAGCTTGATAAGCAATAGATCAATGCCATTTACAAGAGGAATTTGTACGTTAAAATTTTGAAAGCACATCCAAATCTTCTCAAAAACTGGATTCAGACATCAAACCAAACTTTGATCCAACCTCAAATCAAACTTCATCTTGGTCAAGGTCCCTCCATGTCACCAGTCCAAAGGATTCCTACCTCAAGATTGCCTATAGTTGCTACAAAAGCATCAATTAGCCAACCCATCAAAGAAGATTGCATCAACATGCATACATTTATATTCATATACTTATACTAACTAACCCAAATGCATAATCAAAAATTCTAATACATGAACTCTATGTATAAATAAATTGTTTCACGAAAATCTTATTGTGAACATTCTTGCACCATCATGAGGTCTTGAACTGAGAAAAGGCCTCGAGCAAGCCTCTTCGCCTAAGTGATACAAACCTGCAGATTGAGAGAAGCTAGTCAACTTCCAAAAAAAGCAACCTTTGTTGTTGCACCACTTTCTTTGCAGTGCCACTATCTTGTTGCATCACCATCCTTATCGTTCCATTGTCTTGACGCATCATTATCCTTTGTCCCCATCATCGTTGCCGCCTATTCCCTTTTTCCCTTAGTCTGAAAACCAATCTTAAAAACTTTTCTTCCTACAAAATATCACCAAATAAAAACCTATGCTATAGAAATCTTTATAAACCACTACCTAACATCGCATTAAATTTTTCAATTCTCAATTGAAGGGGGAAATATTTTTTTCCCCACAAAGTCAATCAAGAAATTAAAATGCATCCCTTTGGAATATGTTCCATTTCTTCCTTTTCTAAATTCCCCTTATTCCAAAAACAAATTTCAAATACCTTTTTTCTTTTTCCCTGGCCAAGTGGCTAACAAATTAAAATTGCTAGTGATATCTTCTCAACCACATCTTTATACCAAATATATATTCCATTGTATTTTAATTCTTCATTAAAGGGACTAAATATTTTATTTCCATAAAGCAATCAAGAAGTAAAATACACTCATAGAAAAATACCTAAATCCTGTACAAGGTGCTTCTAGTCACATCATAAATACAATCTTACAAGGGGCAATTCTACCTTGACCAAAAATTTCAGACAAGGCCAAATTCTCATACTTAACTATTTTATTTTTGTTTTAACTCTTGATTGTATGGGTAAAATATTTTACTTCTGCTAAGTCAATGAAGGAGTTCAAACACTCCTCTACATATCATTAGCTACAAAATAATTTTTTTCTTATATGCAGTAAAAATGAGAATTTTCCAAACCTCATTTATCAAGGTTACAACTAGGGGCTTTAACCTTAGAAGTCAACCTTGTCAAAGTTCCAAATGAAACACTTTCCCACCTCTATTTCAATGGAGACAACCACATTTTCCAAGGTTACAACCAAGGGATTTAAACCTAGATGTCAACCTCATCAAAGTTGCGAATGGTGCATTTCCCACTTCTTGGTCAACGAAGACAACCTTATTTTCCAAGGTTACAACTAAGCAATTTAAACCTAGAAGTCAAACTCATCAAAGTTCTAAAGGGTGAAGTTTTTTACTTTTAGGTCACAGAGAAAACCTCATTTTCCAAGGTTACAACTAGGCGGTTTAAACCTAGAACTCAATCTCATTAGTGTTCTAAAGAGCCTTGAGATCTTTCATGTTTGGAGGTCAACCTTGACACCACTTTTTTCCAATATTAAAACTGGGCAATTTAAACTCAAAAGTTAAATTTTGTAAGGCTTCTGAATAGCGTGATGGACTTTCATGTTTTAAGTTCAACTTTGACATCAGTTTTTTCAAGGGTTATAACTAGGTGGTTTTAACCCAAAAGTCAATCTCGTTGGGGTTTTGAAGAGCGTGATGGTCTTCCAAGTTCTAAGGTCAACTTTAACACCACTTTTTTCCAAGGTTACAACTGGGCAATTTGAACCAAGAAGAGAGTGACGGTCTTCCATGTCTTTAGATCAACTTTGACACTACAATTTCCATTGATCCTCAATGGTTATAGGTCAATCTTGTTAGGGTTCTGAAGAGCATAGCGGTCTTTCATATTTTGAGGTTAACTTCGACATAACATTTTCAGTAATCCTAAAAGATTGGAGGTTAATCTCATTTCAATGTAGGTATTTAATCCCACGGAGGACAATCTCGTTGAGGTTCCAGAGAGCGTAGTTATCTTCTATGATTGGTGATTAACTTCAATATGACAATTCTAAGGTTACAACCAAGTGTTTTAAGTCAGGCAATAACCTCGTCAAAGTTTTGAGGGATATTCTTCCCACCATAAGTTCCACTCTGACAACTCTTGCCATCTCAAGTATGACTTCTATCCCTTGCTTTTTTTGTGTGACCATTCTAACTTATGTGAGTAATAAACATATGAGGGATAGCTTGTGAGCACGTGATTTTATCCTTCTCATGAAATGATTATGAAAGCTTGCTTTAACTTGCTCTCTTAATTCTTTTAGGGTTTATGTAGGAGTTAGATGAAGTTAATTGAATTTATTATAAGCTTTCTAGCCTTCATTCTATCTTAAAAGAGCAAATAAAATACCAAAAAACCTAAGAAATCGAAAAAAAAACCTTGAAAAAGAAAATTTTTGGTCGGGCCTCTATTATGTGATGAAGCTAGCCAGGAACAAACAGACCAGCCTCCAAGAGAAAAGCAACCTCGTCTTTCATTGTCGGGGGTTTTGGGTTTTAATTTTGGAAGCAAATTTGTACCTTTGTCTTCTCTTGAAAATGACCTTCATTAACCATTTTGTCTCTTTTTGACACATATATAAACCCCAAAAATTAGGGTTAGAAGAAGGGAACTATATCCATTCAACTTGGGTTCAATTTAAAGAGAGAAAGGTTGAAAAAGGCTTAGAAATTTCACATTCATTGCTTTTTTTTTTAAATTTTTTTATCTAACTCTATTGTTTAGGTTTGGAAAGAGGGGATTGAGTCACTAAAAACCTTCCTTTTAATCTTCTTTTACTTAAAAACTTAGCTTTCTTTGTTGAGGTTGGGAAAGAGGGGATTGAGTCACTGAAAACCTTCCTTTTAATCTTCTTTCACTTAAAAACTAAGCTTTCTTTATCATTTCAAGCAAAACCATCAAGAGAAAAGCTCAAAAAACTTGTTGAAGGTGTCTCTAGCTCCCTAACTAGTGGATACATGTTTGAGAGGTAAAAATCTGAGTTTTAGAAGACACTTATTGTGTTTGCTTTGTATTTTTGCATTTTTTAGATTGATTTGTGACTGACTAGCTAGTGAATTACCCAAATGCTACCCTTTATAAAACCAGCACCAGCCGGTCTCTTGCAAATTTTTGCCCTAATTAGTTTCTTTTTCTGGAGAAATAGAAAGGTAGGCTTCGACTAACTTCTTCTCCAGAGCCTCTGTCACCAAATCAGCCTCGGTAAATCAAATCAAACCTGATTTTTGCTCATTACTGGTGCCTTTACATGGCCGGCCCAGGCAGCTTTGACCCGTATTCTTTACAGGAACCATATTCTTTGATATTATACCTCACATTATGCCACGTAGCATCTTCATTTGATTAAAATGAGTGAGATATTGAGTCTAAAATAAGTTGTTTACAAGAAAAGCACGTTGGAAATTCAAATTTCCCTTTTGAAAAATCATTCGAATTGTGATGTTTTAAATGATCACCCTAATCTAACACATCGGATTGAGTCTTGTATTATCTACTAACCTATGATTGTGGCATGATATTTACTCGTGCTAACCTTTGTGGATGCAGGTAGGTTTCAATTATATTAAATGTTAGGCGTTTATTTCCTTCGAGTATTGCAATTTTATAAATAAATGTATTTGTAGATTTGTATTTAGGACCATTTGTACCTTTTTGCTATATGTATTTAACCCCCTTAAAATAGTTGCTCTTCAATTCCTTTCTTGTTTATGTACTGCACTTTATTTATTTACTGCTTTTTGCATGTGTATATTATAAATTGCTAACTCTAAACCGAAAATGACTAGAATAAATGGAAATGTTAAAAATATGGTAATTTATATGTAATTTAACTCAAATAATGACAAAGTAGGTAACTTATCCGGACCCAAATCTCTGTACTATGATGCGGTTTAGTCTTAATGGGTCTAGGCTGTACCGAATTTCCCAAAAGTACTAATTCGGATGGAGATTCTGTAACATAGGCTATAGGTTTAGGCCTCAAGTCTTTTAACACTTATTTCCATTTCCTTTCCCTCTCTTCATGAAAACACTTCACTCCCAATCTCACGGGATCTGTGCCTCGCAGCAAAAGCGTAGGTGGAACGTCATCCGCTCACAGGTAGGGATGTGATTACGAAGGTGTTTGACATAAAAAACTACATCAATCTTTTGTAGATATTTTTTGGTACACTTTCTTTAGTATTTTGTGCTTTTCCATACATATAAATTTAACTTCATAATGTCTTGGGGTTTGAAACTCAAAATTTTAACTAAGTATTTCCTCATGAACTGTTAATCTTCGATGCAAGTTTTCAACAATACTAGCAAGTGTAGTTTTACTCCTTAAATTGGATCCAAGCAACATATCACCCTAGCTAAATGTGGTGCCTTGAGCTACATCCATGTGTTGGGGTTATGTCTTACTGCAGTAGCAACAAAAGCATCCTTAGACATGATATAATGGTTACCTTATGTAGAAGTTGTTACACTTAGGATCATACCTATGCATTCCTATCATTGGATGATATGGGTGATCATGGATATAGTGATGACTTTTCATTGGTAAGTAGTTAAGATAGGATACATCATTCATAATGTAGCTATACAACAAGAGTTGCACCTTAGGGCCTCTTCTTGAATTAACACACTATTGAACCCCTAATCATAGTATGTGTTTGATTGAATAGTATTATATTCAAACACATTTATAAGGTAAGTGGTCTTCTTCATATATAATTATAACTTCAAGATAACTAAAGCTAATAAATGAGCTCACACTTTTGAGCTTAATAAACTAGAAGGGGCCTCATAAGTTAATATGATTGAATAAGTGTATTGTATAGGTTACTACTATAGAACTGGATCGATTCAAAAGAACGTGACATTTTGAGTATCGAGGGTTCATACATCTTTGCTTAAAGGCCTATTTGATTAACCAGAGTCATATGGTTCAAGAATAGGGTAGCTGAACTAGGTAAACTCTTGCAGCTTTAGATAAGTAATTTTTTTATTGCTCTATTGTTTACACATATTCTCTAGGACCCATCTTTCTTAGGCGTCAATAATGTTGAGATGATACATGGGTTAAGACTCTCCTTTATATGTCATCTTCTATAGATCTACTTGCTCCTTAAGGATAACGTTCTCCTTTGGACTTATTTGATAATGGGGCATGTTAGGTAACTAGCTCTAGGAACCAAGACAATTTGATTTTGGATGTCTCTCAAATATGGTAATCTAATCGATAGTTCTTTAAGAAAGACGTCTTGAAAATCTTTAATAAGGTCTTACACTTAGTAGGTACTCAATGAGCCTTCCAGTTCCTCTTTTTGAGATGGTGGCTAATACAAAGAAGATTCACGTATTTTCAGTGCACTCCTTGAGGAAAGTGTTTTTACTACTGCAAATGGAAATAGTACTTCTCGAGCCAGTCTAGTGACCATTTGTTTATTCAACCGTCAACTCGGTCTTCAGTGGTGTTAGCACGTAGTTCACCTTATTCTTGAGTAATTCTTCCTTTTGGAATGCTTTACATCATTGTCAAATTGCCAAGGTCTTCCTAGAAGAATATTACATGCATCCATCTTCATGTAATCATAATAGATCTCATCTTCAAACTTTCAAGTATGATTGACACATGACATCTTTGTGTAAGCTTTAGGTCTCCCACATTTTTTATTCATCCTATACCATAAGGTTCCAGGTATGGTTCAAGAATTATCCCAAACTTCTTCGTTGATTGTTGACTAATGATATTCACTTGGCTTTTGCTATCAACAATCAAACTAAATTTCTCTTCCTATACAAGATGAATTGTTCTAAAGAGTTGATTGCATTGCCTTTAGTTAGTCTTGTTAAATACAAGCAACCTATTGATGAGATAAACATTGTGTCCCTCAACAATATCTTATCCTTCAAGTGATTCACAATAAACCCCCTCAACATCCTCCTTGGAGTTTTCCTTCTTCCAATCATACATCTCAATCATATGAATAGCTTTACTCTTACACTCATTTGACCAATGACCGGGCTTGTTACATAAAAAACATCTGAAGGAATCCGGCTTAGCATCAAGATTGCTAGGCTTGGGGTGGTTTGAAGTTGGGCCAGCAATATGTCTTCTCAATTCTCCAACTGGTACCTTTCCTAGAGTGGTATTGCTTTCACAATCTCTTTCCAAGTTTTCTCCTCTTTTAGGTGGCATTTGATAGTTCTAGATAGTGGTGAGATCTCCTCCTACTTTCCGATGATAATAATCTTTAGGTTGGCTCAAATATATCTCAGCTTTGAGAGCCAAATTTTAGGCATCTTGAAAACTTAATATCATCTACACTCCAATCTTCTCTCACATGTTTGGGCATCACCCATCAAGGTAATGAGACGTACTTTGTACTTTTGTCTTAGCCTAAGGAAATCAAATGTGTATTCATACACGCTCCTTCCTCCTTTTGAGCAACGATTGTCAAATTAATAAATATATTTCCCATTATCAGGTAGCAAGAATCCGTCCCTTAATATTTCCTTCATCCTTTACCAGGAGCTTATAAGTTTCCTTCATTTCCTCCTACTTTGTCAATACATTATTTTCACCATACAGATGCTCCTCCCTTTAACAAATAGGCCACTAATTTCACCTCCTTGTGATCAAGAACACTTGCATAATTAAAAGCCCTCTTAAGTTTCGTTAGCTAATCCAGGAATCCCTCCATATCAAGGTTTCCTATATAGAATGATAGATCAACCTTGAATTTAGAGTAATTGTCCTCTTCATTCCATCTTCCACTCGCCTAGTCATCAAATCTTCTACCTTGGGGTCTTCTTCTCACTACAGCTTCATAGCCACCTTCTTCTTAATAAGGTTCTCCCATCCTTTTGGATTTCTATCCAAATGATCAAGAAATTTGTCATCACTATTCTCCTTCTCATCACCCTAAAGGTTGTTTTGATGAATTACTTGTTTCATCCTTGGATTTTGTTGATATCTAGGATTCCTTGGCAGTAATTTTAGCAGTATAGAGATATGCTCATGACGGGTTCCTCCTTCACTCTTTGATTTGGATTCACCACTACTCTTTGTGGTTGTTGCACTTGATTTTGAACTATATTATCTTTCAACGGGGGTATTTCTTGTGGGTATAATAGCAGCAATAAAAGGTGAATCCAAACACTATTATATAAATTTTAAATCAAGTGGAACTATATTTAATATTGCATAATAGTGTTTTACTTAATGATTTAATAAAAACATTCAAGTAATACGAAAATATATTTAATAGTTTATGTTCTTTTATATTTTATGTTTGAAAATATAAAAAAATATTTATTAAGACATGAAAGTTCATTAAGGGTGAATATAATTTTTTTTTGTTGGAGTTGTGATAAAACTTCACGGTTTGTTTTTTCTATTACAAAATTCTTTTAATGGTTTGTTCTATTTTATGTGGTAAGAAATTTATACTTGTATTTTATAAATTTAAATATGTTTGATGAATTAAAATTTTAATTGTTGTATTATAATAGAAAATAATGATACTTTAATCCTTTGAATATAATCCTAAAACGTAAATATTGTAGAGAATAAGGGTTTGGAATCTCTTCTCCTTAATACATGAGAGAGTAGACCATATATTTATAATAACTATACACGTACATAATTACAAATGTATAAACACATATACACTAACAACCCCCCTTAGGTTGGGTGGAAGTAGAACGAACACACAACTTGTCTCTAAAAAAATGAAACTGATTCTGAGTTAGAGGCTTTGTAAGCACAACAACGATCTGAGCATCCGTTGGTATTTAACGCACGTGGAGATCCTTAGAGACTACCCTTTCCCAGACGAAATGAAAATTAAGCTCAAGATGTTTGGTACGTGTATGGAAAATAGGATTGGCCGTGAGATAAGTTTCACTCAAATTATCACACAAAATTGTCGGTGCTAAATTAGTGGGAAATCCAAGTTCACGAAACAAAAGCCAAACCCATGAGATTTTGGACGTAATGGTAGTGATGGAACGATACTCCGCTTCCGTAGACGAACGAGAGACAGTTCGTTGTTTCCTCGAGGGCCAAGAAATAAGATTGGATTCATGAAAAATGGTAAAACCAGTAGTCGAACGATGGTCAGAGGGATCACCCGCCCAATCAGAATCAAAGTACCCATGGAGGGTAAGGGGTTGTCGTTGTGAGCTGATGAAGCAAATTGCATAACTAGCTGTCCCTTTCAAGTAGCGAAGTATCCGTTTGAGTGCTTGCCAATGAGTAACCGTAGGGGAGTTCATGAATTGTGCCATCTTGTGAACTGAAAAGGCTATGTCAGGCCGTGTAATGGTCAATACTGTAAACCACCAACCAAGCTACGAAAATGGGAAACATCATCAAAAGGTGTAGTATCCGATGAACTGGTCTTGGCTGAACCAATAGCCGGCGTGGTGACCGGTTTACAATCAGTCATCATGGCCTTTGCATGGAGGTCGATGATATAGTTTTGTTGAGACAAAAAAATACTCCCGTCTCGACGGCTAAATTCAATTCCCAAAAAATATCGTACATCGCCCAAATGTTTAATGGCAAATTGAGACTTAAGATACTCAAAAACTTCCTGTTCAAGACTTTTATCATTGCCCATCAATAATAAATCCTCAACATAAATTAGGCAAAAGAGTACCGAAGAGTGCCGCAGAAGAAAATAAAGAGAGACATCGGCTCGGGAGCCAACAAAGCCGAAGCTAAGTAATGCCTTAGTCAACTTGGAATGCCACATCCGAGGAGATTGCTTTAATACATACAATGACTTCTTTAGCAAACATATAAACTAAGGCCTGTACTTGTCTATAAAACCAAGAGGTTGAGACATAAATACTGGATGATCAAGATCACCGTGCAAGAAAGTATTAGAAACATCCAAATAAGAAATGGACCAAGAATTAGTGATCGCCAAGGATAACGATAACTGAATGGTGGTTGGTTTGATGACTGGGCTGAAGGTGTCACAAAAATCCATGCCTGGTCATTAGTGGAAGCCTTTGGCGACTAATCATGCTTTGTATCGATCAATACTCCCATCCGGGTGCAACTTTGTTTTAAACACCCACTTTCACCCAATCACATTATGAGCAACATCCGATGCAACTAGATCCCATGTCCCATTTTTCAATAGAGCCAAATATTCTTCGGATATTGCATTTTGCCAATGCGCAAATTTAGAGGCTTGCGTATAGCTACTCGAGTCACGTACCAAGGTTTTTGAAGTGAAATCCCAAGGTCCTAGCTTTCTTGCTTGAGCACGAGTCAACCGCCACTCAATTGGTGGTTTAGAATATGAGTCTACAAATGGAAGCTTTTCGTAACGAGTAAGGTCAACCACAAGAAACAATCCAGGGGAAGAAGTAGGATTATTCAAGGTAAGGGCAGGTTGAAAAGGTGCTATCAGGTTGGGGTTGGTTGTAAGGGCTGGTTGTGGAGGCGGCGTGTGTTAGCATGGTCCGCTCGGACCCGATGAGGAAATTATCCAACTACGCATCACGGGAATGACAAGAGCCACGCGAGCCGAATTGTCGTATATATTCGCCAATCAAAAAATCCAAAAAAAAACCCTAAAAATCTCGTCCGATTTCTCAAAACGGACCGAAAACTCCGAAAAACTCAAAACCCAGTCGAACCGGGCCTCGTTTAAACCCAAAATATCCCTTGAAAAGGGGGATATATACCCCCATAGGTAATTAGCCCACGAGCTAATTACCTAGGGGGTAGCTTCCCCCTTTTCCCGGGAGGCTACCCTAGGGTTTCCCCCATAGGTAATTAGCCACGGGGCTAATTACCTATGTAATTAGACCCGCGGTTAATTACCTCCATACTATAAAAGGGGGTGCACCCCTCTTCCTTGAGACAAAAGTTTCGAATCCCGGTTTTCCCCAGAGCAAAACTCGTTAGTTTTCGCTCCGAAATGCATCAAAACCCTACCGGATTCAAAAATACTCGACCAAATCCCTTCGGGAATCGATTCAAGTCAAGATTCCCATGGCAACTCTTGACTTAAACTCGTTAAAATCCAGTTTTACTCGTGATTATAGTCATAACTCGAGTCAAAACGCTCTCAAAACACCGCAAACACTTAGGAATCCACTTCTGATTCAACTTCCGATTCAACTTTCCTCAAAGTTTCTCGCGAAAAGGTAACTGAGGGTATTGGCTCTACGCCTTTAAACTTTCTTTATGTTATTTCATTCGTTTTCATTGAATATTTGAGGTAAAGAGCCACTGGAGCTGCTTTACCATTTATTTTCAATAATTTGCATTAATATGTGTAAATGAGCTTCAGGTGAAGACCGGACACCCTAAAACAAAGGGAAACCCTGTCCGGATTACTATGAGAAATCTCAAATAGCGCCGTTGCTCTGCCGAAATTTTGTCTAGATTTTATCGCTTTACTAAGCTGTCGTAATGCCAAAATTATCTTAAAAGTCATAATTCTCAATTTTTGAATAAAGTTAGTAACCATTATATCCGAATTCAGAATCTCATTCTTCAGGTATAAAAATCCTACCACGGATCAGTATACCACAATTCCCGGTGGAGCTGAAC
>CAOJBI012297276.1:0-14646 GCA_948277035.1 Euphorbia corollata
ATTACAAGTGTACATGTATTTTTGGTTTTTACAAGGTAAAAAGAGCTATCTGTATAAGAGTTTTTCCATAGAATCTATCACTTCTTCTGGTGCTGCCTTGTAGAAAGCTTTTTCTTCTAAGGAACATCTTCATCTATGTCCATAGGTTTGGTTTGGGCTCTTTTATTCCTTGAGAAGAGCTTCGTCTAGGGCCATATCTCCAGAGCTTGAGCTATGCCAAGTACCTCTCCCCCATAGTCCTTTTCCATGTATCTTTGTATCTTTGAGCCATCTTCTCCCACCGATTGTAAGCATTAATGATCTCAGAGGGAGTATGAGAGAAGTTCTCCAAATACTCCTTAAATTAAGATGTCACACTTTGAAATTCAGGCACGATAACCTTAATATGTTCTGCTAAATCTTGATCCACAAAGGGATTGAAATAGTTTGTGAACCTTTGGAGGAAGGGAATAATGAATCCCTCATGCTCATAAAATAAGGGACTATGGAGAGACAAGGTTTCGAATCCTTTGATGCATTGCTGAAGTTGATCAGTCAGAGTTCAGGTGGAGGTAATAAGCTGCTCTTGAAGAACCTTAGTTTGATTTGCAAAGCAACCCTGCAAGTCTTTGCCAATGATCTACAACAGTGGATCATTATCTCTTGTTGAAGTTTGTACTAGAGGAGAAAGTGCTTGCTTCAGAAGTCATTTAGTGTTTGATTCTAGGTCCACACGTTGGTTGTGGAGGTGATCATCAATGTCTTTGGAAATGGCTATAACAAGATCAGAAGATGTGTTGGGCTTAGATTCATCAAGCCTTTTCATTAATGCTTTGTGATTTGAATCAATCTTTTTTGATTGAGCATTCCAAAGACTCTCACGCTCCGCCCTAACTTCAAACATCAGATAGCTGCGCATACTTTCCAACTCACTTCCACAATTGGCATCCATGCCAAGCAAAGATTGCTCAAGAAGAGAGATTCCAACATCAGTTCGTCCTAGCTCTGTACTTGCTCCTCATGTAGGGTCCTTTGTTGAGAAGTCAATAGGTTCATTCCATCAACCATTTTACATTGACTCTCTAAAATGATCTTATACCACTATAGCATACCTTCTATTAATGGTAAAATGGTATTGTAGAGCTCAAAAGCTAGAGCAGCTAGATGAGGAAGGAAATTTGCAACAGATTCTTTGTTGGCAGCATTGGCCATCAGAAGTTGAACACTCTTTAGAGGCTCAGCAGGTACTTGAGACACTTTTAATGATGCCATTTGATTATTCAGAGCGATCATAGACACTTGGAGTTCAAACAGAGCATTTGCTATGAAGGACTGGGCATGGATAAACTTTGTAATGGATATTTCTTCCAGATTTTGAGAGAAGGAAGGAACAACAGTTTACTGGTGTTCATCTACTTCAAACACTCCGGCACGAGTTTCCTTCAACTCGACTCTATCCTAGGGAATGGCTTTCTTCTGGTGATTGGCATTTTCATCCTCCGAATCAGAAGTGAAGTGACCATCTTCTAAATCAATGATTAGAGGATTACCATTATCTGCCTCTAAATCCACAACAACATGTTGTGTTGGTGCATCAATAGCTCTGGCCTTTTCATCCACGGACTAAAAAATTGAAGTAGTATGTGTTGGCAAAGAAGTAATGTTGATGGAAGATGGATCAGCATCAGCCACTTTCACCACATTTTCTTCATTTGAGGAGATTTTAGATTCATTAGAGTTGGCTTATTTTTTATTCACTAAAGCCTCTTCAGTAATTGTCGCTACTATTTCATCGGCGTCATGAATAATGGTTGCCTTAGCTTGTGAGGCTTCATTAGCCTTCTCGGATTGTTAAGCCTCAGTTCCAACTATTTGGATTTCATTGGCTTCCTGCTGAGCCCTAGAAGCCATAACAGTTGATTCTTAAAAATTTGTTTTATTTCCTCAATAGATGGTTGGATGGAGGCAAAGGGTGAGATTGGTGATTGAGGTGGAGAATATTTGGGTGGTGAAGGGATTTTTTGTGGTAAATCTGTTGGGGTTAAAGGTTCAGAAGAAGCTAGAAAGAGTTGTGTATTAGTTTTGGCTCTGAGAGATGGGGAATCTATAGGCTTGGGAAAGTAGGTGGGGATAGTGGGGGCTTGAAATAGATAGGATGGAGAGAAGGGATGAGTCTTACATGGATGAGTGGGAATGATGGTGATAAGATCTTTTAAGATGGGTCCAAAGCTGAAGTTGGAGGCTCTGGGAAGATCATCCTCGGACTCATTATACTCTGAGGAATTTTCAACATCTTTTCCTTTGAGCTTTTTAGTAAATTCCTCAACAGTAGGCCCATTTTTGCCTTGAGCTATTGGTCTATCCTTATCATCTGCTATGAAGATGCTAGCAGAAGATTTCTTGCCAAATTTTTCTTCCAGGCTGTGCTTTAAGGCCAAGGCAATATCTTCTTCCTCCTTCTTTCTTGCCTCTTCTTTTTCCTTAAAGATCAACTTCTTCTCCTCAAGGCTTTTCTTTAATGCCTCTTTCAACTCAGTATCTTCATCAAAGTTCAACTTTTGGGCAATTGACTTAGCCTTTGTTACCCTTCCTATCTTAGTTGGTCTCTTCTTTCAAACTTCTAGAGATTGAGAGGTTTGCTTTCTCTTTCTTCCCAAACTATTGATGGGAAGTTTTTCTTCATTAAAGCTATTCATTTGAAGAGGATAAGGAGATGAAAATCTTCTGGTCCCCAAGAATTTCTCCTCTATGGTTAATTTTTTACCTTGAGTAGGTAACTTCTGTTTCTTTTTATTTGTTTCTGACTCACCATATCCTCCATGCTACTTAGTGAATTTTGCTTTGCGAGGATCTTGAGTCTTCTTTTCTTCATTCTGCCTCTTAGCAGGAGGAGCAAGAGTTTGAGTCACTTCAATAACTCGCTTCCTCTTGAGCACTTGTTATTTTGGAAGAAGATTAACAAAAGTTGTGTTCTTTTCTTCCTCTGCAACCTCCTTCTCTTCTAACTTCTCCTTCATAACCTCCTTCTTTACTCCCTTCTTTCTCAAGGCTTCAGTTTTCTTCTTGGCCTCAGCCTTCCTCAAAGCTTTCTTTCTGTCTCATACCTTCCCAAACTCAAGGCCATTGAAGATCTCCTTGCTTATCTTAGGCCAAGCTTCATCTTTCAACTTAACTAGTGATTGCTCATAATACTTAGCAATCTTTGTAATCAGGCCTTCCATTGTGTAATTATGAGTTTTTATGTGATAAATAACCACAACACCCTAATTCACATTCTTCTTTTCTACTAGATGATAGACAAGGCATTGTTCATACCCAGTAGGCCCATTTATAGCAAAGAATTTTTTAAAGAACACTCAAGATATTGCATATTGCCTCATCCTAGCTGTCTCACCCCAATGGATTGATTTATACGATCCATACCAACCCTTAGGGTAATACTTTATCATTTGGCCCTTTGTTAACTCCTTCTCACATCTTGACCTGAGTTCTTCTCCTTCATCCTTAAACCCTAGAAGAGTAGTAAGGAAAGACGAAGTAACTGTGATAGTGTTTCTGTTGATGATAGATTTAAGATAATCCTCACTATCTTTTCCAGCAGTAAGATTGTCATAGAACTACTGAACATACTCTAGATAAGTCTCTTCTTAAATGGAAATCCAGTTCCATATTTAATGATGAGAGATGATAGATTTATAGGGTTTAGTTGCTTGAAGAAAATTTTCAGAGAACTGGTTAAGGTTGGATCTTTCCAAGTATGTTCATGAATTAAACCTTCTAAAACTTAGTAGGTTTGGCTTCAAGGATGAAGATTTTGGAAGCAACCATTGTAGAGAGATTTTGAGAGATTAGATTAAGGATTTTTGCTTGAGAAAGTTTTGAAAGCGTAAAGAGATGAACAAGGTTTATGAAGGTTTATATAGAATTTTCTTCAGAAGCTAAGGTTAGAAAGGTAATATTTTAGATGGATAAAGTATGAACCGTTAAAAGGATTTAACTTAAGTGGATGGCATGAATCACGGTAAAAGTGGAACGGTTAAAGCGAGTTTTCCGCTTCAAATTTACAGCAGTATGACTCGCTTTTTCAAATTTTGAATTTTGATTTAGCAGTTACTTATAATACACGTGTTTGAGTGATATTAATTCCAAAAGCAGTGAATATTTTTTACAACGGAAGCAATTTAACTTGTCCAGCTTCTGAGAAGTTTGGATTAATCTTCTGATTTTCACATTGAATAACTCATACCAATTTCTTCTCTCAGCTTATTGAATTGATCCTTAGTCAAAGGCTTGGTGAATATGTCTGCTCTTTGTTCATCAGTAGGCACATATATAAACTTTACATCTTTCTTCAATACGTAATCTCTTATGAAGTGATGTCTCATATCTACATGCTTCATTATACTATGTTGGACTGGATTCTTGGATAGATCAATGACACTTTTGTTATCGTGTAAGACTTCGATACAGTCGTTTTTTACTCCATGATCTTCAAGTTGTTTTATCCATAGAACTTGTGCTATACCACTACCTACTATTCAGCTTCTGTGGTTGATAAAGCCACTGATGTTTGCTTCTTGCTATACCATGATACAAGACAATTACCAAGAAAATGACATCTTTCTGTAATGCTTTTTCTTTCCAATTAATCTCTTCTACAATCTACATCAGTGTAACCTTTAAGAATGAATTTACCATTACTAGGATACCACAGACCAATATTTTTAGTGTTGATGAGATATCTGAGAATCCTATAGACAGTTGATAAATGTTGTTCATTAGGATCTGATTGGAATCTAGCACAATAGTACACTGCATAGTGAATATCATGTCTATTAGCTGTAAAATACAATAGAGATCCAATGATTCCTCTGTATAACTTTTGATCCACTGAGTTACCATCTGAGGTTTTGCTTAGGATTCATCAAAAGACATTGGAGTTGATATAGGCTTGCATTGATCCATTCCAAACTTCTTCAAAACTTCTTTAGCATACTTGGCTTGACTTATAAATATGCCATCTAAACATTGTTTAATTTCAAGACCTAGAAAGAAGGTTAATTCTCCTATCATAAACATTGCAAATTCATTTTTCATTTGAGCACTGAATTCACTGTACATACTTTCGTCAAAGGCTCCGAAGATGATATCATCAATATATATTTGAACAAGTAGGATTTGCTTGTTCATCCTTCTGATGTATAAGGTTGTATATGTTCTACCTCTGATGTAACCATTTAAGATCAGAAAATTAGTCAGCCTTTCATACCAGGCTCTTGGCACTTGGTTCAAGCCATATAGTGCTTTCTTCAACTTGTAAATATAGTTAGGATGCATGTTATCTTCGAACCCAGGTGGTTGCTTTATATAGACTTCTTCTTTGATAAAGCCATTTAGGAAATCGCTCTTTACATCCATTTGATAAAGTTTGAAATTCATGTGTGAAGCAAAAAGCGCACAAAATTCTGATTGCTTTGAGTCTAGCAACATGAGCAAATGTCTCTTCATAATCAATTCCCTCTTGTTGATTGTAACCTTGAGCCATCAACCTAACTTTATTCCTGATGATAGTGCCATCTTCATCTAACTTGTTTCTGAACACCCACTTAGTCCCAATAATAGATTTACCTTTGGGAGGAGGAACGAGATCCTAAACTTCATTTCTACAAAAATGATTCAATTCATCTTGCATTGCTTTGAGCCAGCTTTCATCATGTTTTGCATCTTCAAATTCTTTGGTTCAATGATAAAGACAAATTCTGGATGATTGGTCATCTTGTTGAGTTATCATATGGTAAAAACTGGATTTTGAGCTTTGTCAAGAATTAATTTCTCAGGATGATCCTTCTTGACTCTAGTTTCTTTTGGCATATCCATATGATGATGTGCTATGATTGATGTTATTATACCATCATTTTCTTGATTATTTGAGAAGTTTATTTCAGGAGATTCTTCTTTTCCTTATGTGTCTTCTGACTATCTTTCAAAGGATGGTTCTTGTGAGATTTTACCTCCATCATCCTTTGAGGATTTTATTCTACCTACATGGTTAGTTTCATCAAAATCCATATGTACAGATTCTTCTAGTGATGCAGTTCTTTTAATAAAGACTCTATAAGCTTTACTATGTGCTAAGTAACCAAGAAATATAGCCTCATCAGATTTAAGATCAAATTTTCCAAGCTGATCTTTTATATTTAAAACAAAACATTTGCATCCAAAAGCTTTGAAATATCCAATCTTAGACTTTTTGCCTTTCCAAAGTTCATGAGGAGTTTTATTTAACACAGATCTTATGTGAACCCTATCTAAAGTGTAACATGCAGTATTTATGGCTTCAGCCTAAAAATACTTTGGCAAATTGTTATCACTTAGAATAGATCGAGTCATTTCAACTAAGGTTCTGTTCTTTCTCTCAACTACCCCATTTTGTTGAGGAGTATGAGGAGCAGAAAAGTTGTGCTCAATGCCTAACATCACAGAATCCAGCAAAAATCTTATTTTCAAATTCTCTGCCATGATCACTTCTTATTCTTGACAATTGAATGTGTTATTCAACTTCTACCCTATTACATAGTCTAGAGAACCCTTCATAGGTTTTATCTTTGCTATTGAGTAAGATTACCCATGAATACCTGGAATAGTCATCAACTATTACCATGGTATACTTATGTCCTCAAAGTCTAATAGGTTGAACAAGTCGAAATACGTCAATATGAATAAGTTCAAGAACTCTTTTAGAAGAAAAATCAGTTTTTGTTTTAAAGCTTTTTCAAAATTGTTTTCCTTACTGACATGCAATACATAGATGATCCTTTCCAAAGTTTAATCTTGGTAATCCCTTAACTAATTTTATTTGGCTAATTTAGATAGAAGATTCATATTAACATGTCCCAATCTTCTGTGCCATAGCCATGATTCCTCTTCTTTTGATACAAGACATATACCCTTTTAATTGTTTATATCAATCATACATACATTATTAATTCTAGGAGCAACAAGATTTAGTTTGATTTGACTTACTGTCAATGATTGAACAACCATTGGAATCAAATATTACTTTTCTTCCTTGATCACATAGTTGAGCCACACTCAGTAAATTATACTTCAGGTCCTTCTACTAGTGAGACTTCCTCTATCTTGATTTTCGACCCTATAGAACCTTTTTCAATGATTCTTCCTTTCTTGTTATCTCCAAAGCTTACATTTCCAGTTCATTTTAGTTCCAATGAATTGAATGATTTTTCATTTCTAGTCATATGCCTTGAGCATCCATTATCAATGTACCATAACTTTTTTTTATCTTCTATGGACCTAAGGCTTACCTGTAAAGGAAAGAGGTTAGACCCTTCGAACCCAGTTACTTTTGGGTTTTGGTGTATTATAAATAAGATCAAGCCATGTATAATCATCATGATATCCATTTCTATGTCTACATGTTCCAGCAGTGTGATTTTTCAAACCGCAAAAATCACAATAAGTGCTGATTTTCTTCATTGTCATTTGTTCTTTGAGAGGACAAATATCAAACGGCTTATGAGTTCTTTGAGCATTTGAAGCAATATTTGAGTAGTTGTATACCAGAGTCTTCTTCTGAACTTTCTTCTAAGGATAAGCTTGCTTCTGAGGATACATCTTCTGTTGAGGATATGTCTGCTTATGAGTTGTTTGCAGAGAGTTTGATTTTCCTTCACGGGTTTCTTTGGTCCTTGGCTTTTGGAAGAGTGATTTTTCCAATGATGTGTCCTTCAATTAGCAGGACTCTTCTGCTAAGTTCAGTGATATTGACTCCAACTTGAATCATATCTCTCTTATGTTTTTCAATGTCAGTATCATGCTCTATACTTCTTTGATGCAGGGAATTTACAGTCTTGATGATGGCTTCATCGTTTATGATAAATTCATCCATTTCTGATTCAATTTCCCTCATTTTCTTATTCAGATTTGATTTTATGCTCTTTGTCTTCATTCAATTCTTTTTTACCATCTTGTATATCTCCATCAGTACTTGCATAATTTCATTAAGCATGCATGAATTTGAGTATGAATTTACCTCTCCATTTTGGTCAGTTTTGCTGATCTCCTATTATTGTGATGAAGAGATTCTCTCAATATCTTTTTCTGATTCAATGATAGGAAACATATCATCTTTTGCCACGAAACAGATATAAGTTGTTTCTTCATTTGAGTTGGAGGAGTTAGGAGACATTTCTTCTGCATCGCTATCACTCCAGGTAGCCACCATTGCTTTCTTTCCTTTGTAATTTTTAAGATTTGGACAATGTGACCTTCCTGATGACATTCGAAACAGGTAATGTTCTTTCTGTTGTCAGTCTTAATCCTGTCATTAGAGGCTCTGACCTTTCTTTTGGAGAAGTCTTTCTTCTGATACTCCATCTTTTGAGGAGTGATGTTTTTCTTCTTAAATTTTTGCGAGGATTTAAGATTCTTCTTCATAAATCTTCTGAACTTTCTTACTAGCATTGTTATTTGTTATGATTGTCTAATGAATATTCATCGCTGGAATTAGCCTTAATGATTATGACTTTTTTGCTTTCATCCTTTTCTTTGTCTTTTTTCTGAAAGCTTTGCATAAAGATTTCATGGGTTGTTAATGAACCCATAAGTTCATCATATTTGTAAGTTGACAGATCTTGGACTTCCTCAATTGCATTTTTCTTCGCTTGCCAGTCTTTGGTAAGACTTCTAAGGATTTTCTTAACTTGTTCTTCTTTAGAGAATGATTATCCCAGCCTCCTTAGTTTGTTGATGATATTAGTGAATCTGGCATTCATGCTGGATATAGATTATCCTTCCATCTCAAAAAGCTCATAGTATCTCATGTTTTGGTTGATCTTTGACTCCTTGACGTTATCCGTTCCCTCAGAAGTCACTTCAAGTTTCTTTCATATCTCATAAGCATTCTCATAGTCTAAAATTTTTTTATATTATATTCTACAGCAACTAAAGCACGGTGAAGAAAGTGAACTGCAACAACATTACTTTGAAGTTTTATGATATCAAAATCATTATATTGGTCTTCAGGTTTTGGAGTGATCACATCTCCAACAGTCACTGTGGGCTTGTACGGCCCATTAGCAATGGCTAACTAGGCGTACATGTCTTCAGACTGAATGAAAATTTTCATTTTATTTTTCCACAATGTATAATTCTGTCCGAAAAAACAATGGAGGTCTAGACACAGAAAGCCCTTCAGGCAATATTTGTGTGGATTTGTTTCCAATGAGATACTTAATAGAATTTTCACCCATATTTTAAGATCTTTTCTCTTGAAATGTTGATTTCTTTGTTTTATGAGATCGGCTTTGATACCATTTATTAGTCCATTTTGCTAATGGATTCTTCAGATAAGGGTGAATGATAATTTTTATATTTTGCATTGAAGTGTAAGTTTGCAAGATTTACTCAAAAGCAGTCCTCAAATGATGAGTATGAATGTGTAAATGCTATAAATAAAAATGATAAAGTTCAAGAATATCTAACATAGTGGTTTTATCCTGGTTCAGCTTCTACCTACTCCAATCCTTGGAGACTCTGTCCAAGCTTTAATCCATTAATGTTTCTTCTTTGAATGAAGAATAAACCACTACAGGGGTGCTGATTTACAGATATGAGTACCGTCCTCTATCCTCAGCATGAGCTTTACCAATACAAGTGTATCGTCCAACTTGTATCTAGGCTTTGAACAATTCTTATACACTGAGTAACTTCGTACAATGTACTTAAGCTGCCCCACACTAACTTAGCCGATAGCCATTGTGATTACAATAATGAGATAAAATGATATTTAAGCTTCTGAACTTTGTTTCAGTGTAAGCTTTTACAAACAAATGTTAGAATTTAAATGTTTGCTTGAGATTTGAAGTGAAGAGATTTGTTTTCAGAGATTGTAATGTCTGATCTTGCAATTTGATAAAACTTCACAATCTTCAAATGTTGTTCCTCAGATACCTTTTATACTACTTCATTCTTCCCGTTTATATTGGATTTTTCAACAAACTATTCGTTGTCTCACATTCTTTGAATCCGTTGTTGATGTATTTGTTTGAATTTTGTCAGAATTTGTTGAAGAATACAGACAGAGATTTCAAAGTTAGGTTGAGACAAAAGGATGGTCACCACATTATCTTGTCTACCAAATTTGATTCTTGTCTGATTTATTGTTCAATCTTACCTTTACAGCTGTTATTTCCCATTTTGTTGGGACAAAAAGGAAATGTGATGTTATCCTTGAAAGGTCAACTGTCTTCCGAACCCATTATCCTCGGAGGCTTTACCATGTCTTCTAAGGAGATGATATTGGATCTTCCTCGGAGGATCTTCTGAGAAATGTTCTTGCAGTAAGGATCAAAACTTCTTCTGATGGATTATTGAGTTGATTCCAACAAGTTATAATTTGATTTGGAAAAGATACAAGTTTCTAACTACTAAAGACCACATTGTTTGCTTATGAAACCATAATTTGATGGTGTAAGCATTTCTTTCCAAATTAGAAGGTTCGGAGTTAAATTTTCATAATTAAAAATAAAAATGCTAAATTTAAAGGTCGCCATAATCAACATCTTCTTTCCTTTTGCAGGTTATGTAACTTATCTTGATTAAAGGCTAAGTGATAAATTTATTTTTTGGTTAATACATATTTAACTCCTTAACTTACACATAACACATTTCATCAGTTATCACGCTCAACTTTGAAAAGCCTCTACTAACTCTCTTAGTGTCACATGTCACGTTCTACTTTGAAAAAGAAAAATAAAAATTGACATATTTGAAAAGTTAAAGCAACCACAATGTGACACATGAGACTATGATCGGTAGAGGTTTTTTAAAGTTGAGGAACAAGTGATGAAATATGTTAAGTTTAGGGGTTAAGTATACTCTTACCTCGGACAACAGGGGACAAGTCTTTGCTCTCCCAGTGACACAAAATCAAAGCACTTTAGAGTTTTAGACAGGTAGAATACACTCGAACTATCCGACCACAAATGTTTTATTTACTATGTAACTTTCGTTTTTGAGCCAATTTTTGATAGATGTGAAGAAAGACCTCCCTTTTTGAGAGGTGTATCAAATATTGGAAAAAATTTACACCATAAAAGGTAAGAAAAACTTGATGATTGCTTACAATCTAAAACTTAACTGATATAAAGTTGAAATGAATTTATGTGAATGAGATGCTCTTGGATTTTGATACAAAGTGGTTTTGTATTATTCTCATTTTCGTTGTTTTACATGAATTTGATATATTATTGAACTAGCCTTGCGCATTACATATGCAATAAACAGCATATATCTGTTTGTGTTCCAGAAAATACATAATCCGAGAATAACTATAATTGGGACAAAGGAATTGATATATACAGATGTATAACTCATAATACTGATACTTGAAACTTCAGCTATTAATATGAATTATCACATCTAAGAGACTAAGAGCCTCTTTCGTGGGAGGTGGTTGCTACTAATCATCTTTGCACAACTCAGAAAACATAAAGAATATTTAGCAAAGAAACCATAGTCTTTCACTTCGACACATCAATTGTCTCCAAGATGATCCAAACTAGCCTAATGACTTTCGAGTTTTGAATCACAAAAAGAACCATGAGATAAGCTTAGAGAATAATTCCAATGCAACCATCAAACAACATTGAATTCAATGGGGGAGGGGTGTCTTGAAAATTTATCCAAATACTGTAAAATAATGGTTTATTTTCCGAAAGGTATTTAACTCAAGTTCATTAGAAATCAAACTATTATGGAGAAAATGCAGCACAAGAAACAATATGAAATCACATCACAGTAAGTGGACAAAAAGATAAGAAACCTAATTTGATAATATGAAAAAGCTGAGAATCCGGAACCAACTTGGTTCATTCAGGTCATAAAAGGACACAGAATTCCAAAGTAGCTTTCCACTAATCAACAATACCAACACGCGGTAACAGCAAAATCGAACTAAACACAGAACGCTTGTTGCACACAAGAAATGCCAGGGAAATCTGAGTTATATCAAGAAGTCTTTCTAATGTGATACTAACCTTGAAAAATATCTCACTACCATTACATTTGCTTGATGTCATCTTCACCTCCACTCTTCAGTGCCTTCAATTTCCTATAACCTTTATCGGTGCCGAATACCCTAGTTTCAAACAGAATGACCAATTAGATAATTGTCAAAGATACCTTCTTCATATGACAATATTAGTATGAAACGGAAGTAGCCATGTAATCAGAATATCTGCATCAAGTTTGTTGTAATAGTCATAAGACATTCAGTAAGATTACTGGTCATGCCAAAACCATGAATATGGGGGAACCACAATCTTATACCCGACAATAATTTCAGATCCTAACGAAGACATTACACAAAAACTACCAAATTCAATACATACAATTTGCAAAAGGTTTACCTCTACTATAAATCAACCACATCAAAATGGAAATCGTAAACAAACTTATAGGGCAACCGGCTATTCAAATAGAACTTTTGTAAACAGTTTCAGCTAAAATTAGTAGTAAATAATTTAGACACATATTTCATTTAGGCGGCTTTCGGGAAAACAACTCCATTAAAATGATAAGAGCCCAAAAAAGGGTAAGCTTTAAAAATGAGGAGTTCAGTGCCAATTACAATCACGGTTGAGCGAGGAAAACGTCAATAAGAAAAAGATATCAATCCAACAACACACTTCCATAATACAAAATAAATCAAGCTGTGGAAAACTGATAACCAGATAAGTAGCAACAACCCCAATAGCTTTTATTCATCATTTTAGCCACAGAAACGTAATATGTTAAGAGACGCAATCCAACAATTACATTCTATTTACACCAAAGAGACATGTATTATAGAAAATACTCACCTGTCCATGTACACAAAAGTAGATGAATAGTTTCCAGATTTAGTGTAAAGCAGGCGGTGATGATAATCATGGAAATCAGAACTGGGGAAATGTGAACAGAAACAATGAAACAATGAAAAAGGTGAACATACAAAAAATTGACTCAATGAGATAACCACAACAGCTAGAGAAGATCACTAACCCCCCATACAAAGGTATGAAATTGGAAAGGCTCCATGGGAAATGGTAACCACAATGTGCTTCAACAGTCTCCAGAACTCTTAGCACCATCCATAACCACAAAGTTATCAGATGGGGACCAGTGATGGCAGGACCAACAATGGTGGCAAATCCAAGGAATAGTATTTCAGCAGGGTGAGCATATTCAGATGTCAGTCCAAATGGTGTGGCATATCTGCAAACGCAGTGAACAAACCAGTAAATGAATGGCGTGGCAACTCCTACATATTGTAGCTGAAATCAGGGAATTATCCTCACTTACTCATGATGGACACTGTGCACATGCTTGTACAGCCACTTTGTGTGCAGAACTCTATGTCCCCAGTAAAATACAAAGTCTTCCAAGACGAAATAGAATAATATCTGTGTTAGAACAACTTTCCTGCAGATACAAAACAAAAAAAATATCATTGGTTTCAACCGGAGTTGCTAAAGGATAATAAATATTATGAGTAACTAAAAAGTAGCATGAGTTGACAGCAATTATAGCACCAGATGCGGCTAAACTGCCACTGAAGGGAAAAAAAAGCTTAGTATATAAAGAACCTGAAAATACCAGGACGGCAATGGAAGGGTACTTCGCATGCCCATGTATCTAAAGACGGGGTAAGACAATATCATAACTGGTAGATTGACCCCAAAGTGATATAAAAGTAAGCGAGCAATACATTTCTCCTGAGCAGCAGGACTGTTGTTTTTTGTCTGCAATAAAAAGGAACTAGCAATGACACCAAAGTATGCCAAAGAAAAACTATGGCTATAATGAAGCAAATATAATATCATTTGAAAATTGAAACATAAAAATGACTTCTAGAATTACTGCATAGAGATGATATAAGCATGTCAGAGATGCATGCATCTATCAATTACCCTGTGTGACAAAAACACCTTAAGCACTATGAAGCACAAGATGGATCCAAGAAACAACTGTTTAAGTCTATACTATGTATTTAGTTGCCAAGATACCATTATAATATATGCTGCAAAAGTAGTTCAATAAAAGTAGCATCAATTACTAGTTTTTTGCTTTGAACAAATGGAAAAATTGAACCAATTTAGAGTGGAAAATAGCTAAACCTGAGGCATGCCAGCTGAAAGTCACTTAAATGTGTAGTCAAGTACTGCATAAAAATTAAACATCATTATTTTGAATAATAAAAAACCTTGACTGGAGAAGAGCTTAAAGTAAAACTTAGTTGACAATCACTGGCCAACTAAAAAAGAAGTTTAATTTTGTTTGGTCAATGATTAGGTATGAATGTCATATGAACAAATAGCATAAGCAAGTGATAATTAAGTAAATGAAATGAAAATGAAATAGATACGCACAGCTGCCAGATTTTAATGTGGAGTTATTAAAACTGGGATTCCAATAACTGTTTGAGAATAATTACATGAAAGAAAGTATAATTCAGCACGAAATCATGATTTTATACAACAAATAAAAAAAATCCAATAATTACAAATCCAAAGCAGTGAAAGTCTTAACAACTGATAATATACGTTTTAAGTCTTTTCGTTCCTGTTACTATTGTATTTAGAGAGTTCCTATTCTTCTGCCACT
>CAOJBI012297921.1:0-12337 GCA_948277035.1 Euphorbia corollata
CGAGCCATTAAATTTACAGGCCATTTTTTATGAATAGTATATATAAGTAATTTATTATATTGATTATTATCTTTCAGTAATTTATTATTTTTACCGCTGTATATTGAATTATGATTTAGGTACCTTTGATTATTGCACTTGTATCCAATCCAGAAAGTTTTCAATTGGTATTTCATGTAATTTAATTATTCTTTATTTCTTATTTCGGTTTGAACCCTCAAACTGAAGGAAGAAATAAACATTTGCACAAATAAAAAATAATGTGATTTTTTTCTTAAAAATAAGCTTTTTTTTGTAAAAAAAAAGTTAATATATCCTTAAAGACAGAAGTAGGTATTACTTTTATTTTTTTTAATAAATCGTCACATTTTAAGGAAAATAGAAACGCCCAGTAAGTAATTGAGGGGTTTGTGAATATAATAAAACGAGAGGGGCTGAATTGGGTAAGAAATAGAAGTACGAGGACTAAAGAATCCATAATACAAAGTTGAATTGAATAGGAAAATTTTCAAACTGAATTAAACGGTTATCGAAAGGGTTCATTTGAAATTGAAGTACAACGAACCAGTAACTACCATTTCTTCTATGGCGAGAGAGTTTGTATTGCCGGAGCTATGTAACGCCTCCAATCTTCTTATTCCAAATCCGTATCCATTTCTTAAAGAAGATCTGTTTCAAGCGATTGAAATGGAATTGCGGGATAATGCTGGTAACCGGCCGGCCAGATACGAAGAGATTGAGCGATACTAATCAGCTCATAGAAGGTGAAGAGATGCTTTCTAAGGTGTGGCCTTTTATCATCTTCCAATTCATTTTTTCACTTGCTAGCTTCGGTGGATTTTATGGATGATTAATACTTGTAGCATAAATATTAATGGACACCTTAAAAATTGAAATTTATAGGCATGTAGGACGGATAAGCAGCGTATATCCATTTCTTGTAAACAATTTCTGTATTCATAGGTTCTTTTCTATAAGGAAATTGAGTGCTTTTGATTTATATCTGAATTATGTTTTCCGTAGTGTTATCTTCAATATGACTTTTTTGCCGGTTAAAAGTAGCTTTCTACTTGAAAAGGTGATAGAGGAGAGTTGGTTCAAGAAGGAACAGATGGAAAGGGTAGAATTATAAAGGAGAGCTTTTATGAAAAAAAATTGTGTTGATGATCATTGAAAAAAAATAATTTTGCCTTTTCAGATCACCGGCTAAATAGTCCCTACAATTGATAATGAAGTTCCATTCTTCATTTCAGCATGAAATAAAACTGGGGATTTAAGTCTGTCACAAAAAAAGTTCTTAATAAATGTATTATTCTACATTGTATGAGAAAAGACAGCAATGTGTATAATTTCAGCCCTATATTGAACTTTATTGCTACTAATTTTATCAAAAAGTAGAATAATTTGTATTATTGGTGCAGCTTTCAGATCTGAACCTGCTTTCATATATGATAGGAATGGAAGGTATCTGCTTCCTTAAGCCATTTCTGAATTCTTTGTTTCCTTCGTTGTAGCAGAGTGTGCTCACTTTTTGCAGTTCACAGTTTGATGTAGATCAGCTATGTTAGTTAAGCGTAAGTTCATAATTTATCATTGTTTTGTAATCGTTCCTTCTGTTTAAACATTATTAGTGATTTTCTAAATTTGCCCTTAATTTCAGTTCTTGCAAGTCTGAGTTCAATGGAGCCTTGGATGTTAGGTTGGATATTTTCCTTAAAGCCCATAAGGTTGGACTGGAACGAGTTGAAAATACAAGCAACAGTGTTAATCAGTCTACTATGTCAAGTTGTCCTCATTTTGCTTGGAAACCGGAGAAAATATATGGCTGGGAAAAGGACCATGATGCTTGTCTGGGTTTCCTATAATGCTGCGGATTGGGCTGCTACTTTTGCACTTACTGCAATTTCCTACAGCTTTTCTTGTCCAGGAGTAGACAAAAGATATACGTTGATAATGTCATTCTGGGCTCCCTTTATGCTACTGCATCTTGGGGGACCTGACACAATCACAGCATTGGCTTTGGAAGACAATGAGCTGTGGTTAAGGAATGGGGTTGTATTTTGTACTCGTCTCTTTTTTGCATGCCTAATTATGTATAAATCATGGATTCCAACTCCTATCAATATTCTGTCGATTCTCGTTCTTTTTGTGGGAGCGCTGAAGTATGGGGAGAGGATTTGGGTACTCTGGTCTTCAAGTAGTAATCAATTCAGAAAATCCATGCTCCATGATCCGCACTCTCATGTTCCCGAAAAGAAACATACTGAATCTGTACCAAATGTCCCTTATCCACCAGAAAGTAGCATAGCAAATGCGGCTACTTTGAATACTGCTTATTACTTCTTTGTCAAATTCAAGCCCTTGTTTGTCGATCTCAAGATTGGTTGGAATCATCGCAAGGTTAGTCAATCATACTTTCGCAGCCAGGCATGGGACAAAGCTTTTGAAATCATTGAATATGAGCTTAGTTTTCTGTTTGATACTCTCTACACAAAGGCCACCGTGATTTATTCTCACACGGGAAAGTTTACGCGTTTCATCAGTTTATTATTAACAAAATCTGTACTTGTTGTGTTTTTAGCACTTGGAAAACCAGATAATTCATTTGGCCACATGTTTACTGCTTACTTGCTGACGGTTGGAGCTGTTGTGATAGAACTATATGCAGCCATAACTCTGCTTTACTCAGATTGGACTGCCGTTTCTTTCAGCAAACAAGAGAATGCAATTGTTGATGCTACTTATAAAGTCATCTGTTGGCCTCTGCCAGGGTTCCGAATATTTCATCTGGTCCCTGCCAATGACAAGTGGTGCAATTCATTGGCTCAGTACAATTTCATCAGTTCATGCCTAATTAAGAAGCCATTCAGAAGCAATGGTTTAAACAAGATCTATAAGATGTTGCAGAGTCGTGAGTACAAAAGCTTACAAAAGGATCTGATTCACTTAAAGATGTTTATCTTCGAAGATATCAAGAAGAAATCAAGTCAAGCTACTGATGTTGCTAATTGCAAGCGGCTATGCAGTCAAAAGGGAAAACAAATACTGGCAAAATGGATGCAGTTCGAATTGGATGACATCAAAGATACAACAGGCACAAGTTACGCCACTGAAATTCACAAGAGCATGGAAGCTGAATTCGACGAGAGCATTCTTGTATGGCATATCGCAACAGATCTTTGCTACTATTCAGATTTCTACAAGAACCCAGATATAGCAGAAAGTGCAGAATGTAAAGCAAGCAAAGCATTATCAGACTACATGCTGCATCTTCTAGTTGAATGCCACCCCATGCTGTCTTATTGTATAGGCAGCAAGATGAGATACCGAGACACGCACGAAGCGGCAATGGAGTTTTTCAAGGAACAGAGAAAACTATTTAAAGAAAAATTCAGTAAAGAAATGATGATGAGAGCATGCACTGGTAGAGAATTTGATGTTAAACAAAAGTCAGTGTGTGGGATGAAAGATAAAAACGATCAATCGGCATTCAACGAAGGGTGCAGACTCGCGAGGTGTTTGTTAAAATTGAGGCAGTACGAAGCATGGAAGAAGGAGAAGTGGGCGATGATAAGGGAAGTGTGGGTCGAGATGCTTTGTTATGCTGCGATTCATTGCAGTTTTACTGAACATGCCAAGCAACTCAGGCAAGGTGGCGAGTTGCTCACCCATGTATGTCTTCTAATGACTCATTTCGGTATCAGTGACAAATTTCAGAACTCAGAATAAGCTATGAAATTGCGACTTCTTCTTTTGGGTTGGAGAAAGGCATGGTAGGACAGAGTCACATGTATGTTTTTTTACTTATATTGTTATTATTGCTATTATTATTGAAGTTTATTCACTAATAAAAAAAAGGGAGTTCCAAGTCAATATCTGCGCCACTAGAACTTTACAGTTTTGAATGATTTCTAATTACTGGTTTTTAATTTGTAAAATAGTTAAGGGTATTTTAGTAAAGGAAACTGAAAATTGAAAGATTCTTATTAGTAAGACAGGTAAGGAAGCATGAGGATATCATTTGGAAAAATTACTCCAAACAAGTACCACAAATACTCGCATAAAGCTTCAAACGAGATCTTCTTTTACTATGATGAACAAACTCAGCAAACTTGTCAATTTTCGATCAGAATAGCTAAAATTGTTAACAACTGCTGATTTCCATGAATGAAACAAGCACCATTCTAGAGAATGATCTAATGTGAGCATTCAAGAAGCTTTTCAACCTGAAAATTCTCAGTTTATCAAATTGCTACCGAACTGATATTACTAATTAGATTTTTGAATGAGAATAAGACAATGTAGGCAGGCTGGAACAACAGGGTATAATGCTAACTATCATCAAAACAGGCCTTACAAAACTGTCTCAAACAAATCGAAACTTTTGTCTTCTCTACTGTCAGTCGATTACTCATCGCCAGATACTCATTCATTCCTGTATATTCATGCTTACTTTTATTACAACAACTACAAATAACTTGATAAATTTCTTAATTGTGTTCTAAACCAACCACTGCAACGCCATCCCTGGAAACACCAAATTTACCTGCAGAATCGGGGAAACTATCTAATCTACTAATTCAAGAATCAGATTTATTGCTCGGAGTAAAACCTCATATTCAAAGGATTGAGGAGCGGTTAAGAAGAACTTTCTGAGGAGAACATACCGACGCAAGAAAGCTGAAGAATTTAATTTGATTCACAACATTGAAGATGCAATAACTGAATTAATAATCATATCAGATAAAAAATGGAAGAAACACGTTTTCCTTTTGTATTTCATGTCTTTCGGCGGTCAACCAAAAGGTTTGTTCTCTGTTATGCTTGTCATGCAATTGATTGACTACTATAAACTTGTCCAGAAGTTGTCACACATCTATGACCAGATATGTCACACATTTGTGTGTCATTATACCTTATGTGGCGGTTCACTTGAATTGAGCCTATCCATGAAGATCATCTTAGCCATAACACAGTGTGAAGCCTTAGCAGCAGAACAGCTGGTTAATCCTACTGTAAAGAGGGAAGCTCTGTGGTTATGCCACAAGCTCGGTTTTTTTCAAGATTTTCTGAAAGATGTTGAGATTGAAAAACTATGGAAAGAAGAAATGGCATGGATGGATGAACTTTTTTATGTTTGTTGTTCTGCTAACGATATAGTAAATTCCTTCCTATGCCCCCTACAGCACGACAGAAGAACAAGAAACGGCCTTTCAAGAATTTAATTCAAGCTGACCCGAATTTGATTTCTCAAAAGAAGCTTTTGGCACTTTTGTTGGAGATAAAAGACCATATCCTTGATATTGATTGTAGAAAACCTCGCCTTGTTTCGCCTCCAATTTCATTAAGAAACAATGCTAGGAGCCTAATGCTTTCTTGTGATGCTGACCAACTTGATCTTATTAGCTTTGACAAGGATGTCAATGCAATCACTGAAAAGTTGGTATTACAGGATACTCGTTGTATCACTATTTCAATCCTTGGTGTTGCAGGCATTGGTAAAACAAGGCTAGCGAAAATTAGTCTACACCAACCATGCTATTGTGCATCATTTCCCTCTTCGTTAAGGATTCACAATGTGTAGCGAAAATACAGCCACAAGAATAGTATGCATGCTGTCTTCTGTTTCCAATGCAATATGCAAATCATATTTGTAATTATCATGCTAAGAATACTTCAACATGCTACTAACATTCTCATGAAACCAGAAAGAATCACAGAATAAAAGTCACAGCAGAATGAAATAGAGATTATTGACCTGATATGAAGGTAGATGACAAGTTCGGAACAGATTCACGTCTTCACATTCATGATCAATTTGTTGTTTTGTTTGGAAACTGCTGCTATTTCATTACTGAGTTTGTAACTAGAGCAAAATTGTGCACACCAAATATTTTATTATACTTGTATCTCATAATAAGCTAAATGTAACCCGGCTTATAATAATAATAATACTAATAATACTAAGCAATTTTAGTTCGAACTGTTGTGAATATTGTTGATGTGTTCAACATTGGATTTCGTATATTTTTGCTTAAACTAAGTTATATGGTTAAAGGCTAAAAATGATCTTCCCCAACCATCTCCGAGGGAAAAATAAATGTATCCCAATATAGATTTTATACAATATAGAATGAGATGGTAGTGCTTCTAAGGCTTTCTGAAGCTATGTCGTTTATCAAAAATCTTCCACGCAGATTTGAAACTCTGGCACTATCTCATTCTTATGGAATCTAGAATTACAATTATGCAGTGTAAACAAAGTCGAAGATAGTTATTATTATGGCAGTGGACATTGGACATTGTCAATCCTCAATACAAACATGAAGTACATGGCCAATTTTATTGCTATCATCACCATTTATTACATCTTTAAGTGCTGGTGACAACAGTGGCAACTGAGTTAACTTTACTTTTCGAAGAGTCTTGATGTTCCTCAATCCATCAGGAAGCATCTTTAAATTCACACACCTTCTGATCTCCAAGTCTTTCAGAAGAGGAATTGAACCGTCCTCTATGTCCCATGCCTCGAGATGCTCCAACTCCCACAACTTGATGACTTGTAGCTTCGGAAATCCTCCTGAACTGCAATGCATTCTGTCCCCTGTAAAAGATTTGGAATACAATCTGAGAATTTTGAGGTTGGGAAGCTTGTTCAGTGCTTGCATTGGATCATCCACTAGTCCGGATGCTGACAAGGTGAGCTCCATCAGATTACAGGGCAAGTTTGACACCAGATGCTGATTCTTTAGTTTTCCGACCAAATATACGTTGGATAGAACAGCATGATCTGACAAAGAGTCCAAGTGAAGATCCCATGGCTGTTCTGATTCATCAAAGGATTTTAACCTTAATTTTGTCAGGCGTTTTAGGCTCATTACCCAATGCTCCACATCTTTTAGTTGAGAGGTCATCACATCTTTTCGAGATGCAATTGACACCTTGGACTTCAAACCCAACTTTGTAATGTTTGGCATTGTCTCAAGGCCATTTCTCACTGGACTGTTCTCATCTATAAACAAACCCCAAATAGTTTGAAGCTCCTTTAGGAAGCTTTCATCCAAGCGTGGCAGGAAAATGGTTCGGAAACTCTGTTCAAGGAATAAATGTCTCAGATTTTGCATTTTCCAGATCGATCTTGGAAGTGTATTGATGCAAGCTCGCTTCAAATCCAGCGTCTGAAGGCTTAGCAATTTGTCGATGGACACTGGAAGTCTCTCTAGGTAAGTCGAACGCAAGCCTAGGTACCTCAAACGACTGAGCTTACCTACTGCCTTTGGCAATTTGGGTCTGTATACAGTTTCAAGATCCAATACTAGTAAGAAAATGAAGCAGTTTCCAGAAATGCATCGATCAAGGAAGTTCCCTATATCTTTTCCAGCATCTTCTCGACAATCAAATGATAAAAATGTGACCGAGTTTCTATAATAAGGATACAAATTTGAGTTGTTGTTACCATGTATGTGGTGGAAGATAGCATCATCTGGGTTAATGTGGTCGGCAACACGCCGCATCCCGATAGTGATATTATTGTGGCCTTGGAGAAAATTTGCTTCCTTAGCTTTTGCGAGCCACTGCAGCCGTAGAGCATCAGGAAGGCAACATGTCTTAATCTTTCCGTTGAGTTTCCTCTCTGTTACTTGGACCATATTATAGTTTGCCAACTCTTCCAAGCATTGGTATGCAACGCTTACTTCACTTCTTTCATAATTTTTTCCACACAAGAATCCTTCTGCAACCCACAGGTTCATAAGTCTTCTTGCTGGGATCTTATAATCTGCTGGAAACAATCCGAAGTAAAAAAGGCATCGCCTGATATACAAAGGTAGTTCTTTGTTGATATCTTTCTCGATTTGTGACCAAGGCTCTTCATATTGATATAGCTGTTCAAGCACACTTGACCATTCCTCTAGAGTTGCTTCTCTCTGTGACAATGTTCCTGCCAATTTCGTGATGGCCTGTGGCAGCCCCCCGCATTTTCTTAGAATCCGTCTTTTCAAATCTTTTTCCAGTTGTGAAGATATGTTTACCTTCACAGTATGCATAAACAATGCCCAACTCTCATCATCACTTCGTAGATGCAATCTGTAGTTGAAATTTGTCTCAGAGATTTCGGGAGCTTCCTTTAGCTTGTGCACTGTGAAAATTATTCTTGAGCCATTGAATAAGTTTCTGAACACTCTCTTCAATCTTTCCCAGAAGATTCCAGCACATGAGCCGTCGACAACTATGAGAAATCTTTTATCTGCAAAGACAGTATTGGCCATCGTGATAATTTGACGCTGATCAAGACAACCTCCAATACCAAACAGATTTTCCGTGATTTCCCTCTCGCTGGTTCCAGAGACCCATAGGCGGAGAGGAAAATGATGTATGATAGCATCGTTGGTGTAGACTAATTTTGCAAGGCTCGTTTTGCCGATGCCTGTGACACCTACGATTGAAACAGTGATGCAGCGGGCATCTTCTACCAGCAACAACCCAATGATAGCATCTGCATCTTCCTCAAAGCTAACTATACCAAGTTGGTCAGCAGCAGAAGCAAGTGTTAAGCATCTATCGTTATTGCTCAGTGAAACTGGAGTTGAAATGAGCTGAGGTTTCCTGTCAGCAATATCATAGACATGATCTTTTATCTGTGACAATTGTTTGGCAAGCTTTTGTTGAGAAATCAAATCGGGAACAACCCAAATCAAATCTCTTAAAAGCCGATACTTCTTTTGTTGGTGCCGCGGGGAACAAAGGAAGGAACTGATGGTATTATAAGTTGAAAAACATACATCAAAAACTTCATCTATCCACTGCATATCTTCTTTCCTCAGTTTGTCTATCTCGACATCTTTTATAAAATCTTGAAAAGACTTGAATTTGTCACGTAACCACGATGCGTGCCCTTTAACAGGATTGTTAAGATGTTGTTCTGATGCCAAGGCTTCGCACTGAGTTATGGCTCCGAAAATGACCGTGTTGCTCAGGGATAGGCCATTGTTTCTCTTTTCAATCGAGCCAGAACACCAAGAGAACATACGTCCATTGTTTCTCTTTTCAATCGAGCCAGAATGCCGCACACGATAGAACATACGTCCATCGTTTCTCTTTTCAATCGAGCCAGAACACAGCACAGAAGAGAACATACATGTGTCAAGTATCTGGTTATAAATGTGTGACAACTTCCGAACTAGTTTATAGTATTCTAGCAATTGCATGACAAGCATGATAAAGAATATGGATATCGGTTGATCAACAAAAGGCATACAATACTGAAGGAAAGCGTATCGCTTACATTTGTTGCCCGACATAAGTGCTAGTTCACTGATTGCATCTTCGATGTTGTGAATCAGTTTCCTCAACTCTCCTTGGTCAGTAAGTTCTTCTGAGTATTCAGGACGCAATATATTTTCTATCTCTTCGATATTAGTTTCTACTCCATGCAATAAATCCGACTCTTGGATAAGAAGATTGGATAGTTTTCCCAACACTGCTGACAAGTTCTGTGTCTCCATGTATGAAACTAATAAGGTTGACTAAGAACAAATTTAATTCGAGCTCTCTGGTTGTTGTCTTACAGAGAGGAAGTATGCCTATTTATAGGCAGAGGAAACCTAGGAGAATTTCCTTGTAACAGACAACTAGAGTAGAATCGTAGATGATTCAATATTTCAATATATGTAAGTTTACATCTTGTAGAAATTTTGCAATGAGTTATGATGTAACTTCATTTAAAATACATTGGCTGACTTTGATTTGTCTTCTATATTCATTATTTTAGTGATAGAGTCACTTATTTGATAAGCTTTCTAGAACACATTGACGTGTATTATTTACAAATGTAGTTGACATTTTAATTTAAATCGTTCCAAATATTAAAATTGTTCGTCATGCTTAGTTGCCTAGCAAACTGACCATTTTCATTATCTCGTTGACTAAATAAATGCAATACAAACTTAGATGCTCTAAAGCAAATTGACCATTTTCATTATTGCAACTCTGTTTTAAATCAAACTCTGCCATCTCATCAATGGATTCTCAAAACTTAGCTGGAGAACTGTGCAAAATCTCTAATCTTCTTATTCAAGAGTCAGATTTATTGCTGGGAGTAGAACCTTATTTCAAAAGCATTGAATATCTCTTACGCGGGAAAGCTGATCTTTTCGAGAACAAGCCTGATCAGAGGAAAATAACTTCAATAATTATCAACATTGAATCTGCCTTGTACGAGTTAGTAATTAGATCAGACCACAGACAGAAGAAAGATGCTTTCATTCGGTACCTTTTCACTTTTGGAGTATTACCAAATGATGATTTACTTCTTGTTATGATTGTCATAGATTACTTTCAGCTCGTTCAGAAGTTGTCTCGAATCGGTTCCACAATCAAAAACAAGCTTCGGCCTGCCATTTGTGGCTCATTTGATTGTAAGCTTAGCAGCGGAGTTCAAACTCAAAGTGGCTCATTTGAGGAGAGGTTCAATGGCGAATTTGGGAACGCAATCATATTTGGAGTATCAGACAGCTTGAAGCCTTGGAAGCAGAAAAGCGAATTAGTCGTCCCGTCAAAAGGCAAGTTATGTGGTTACGTGACACATTCAAGTCCTTTCAAGATTTTTTGAAAGATGCTGATGTAGAATTACGAACTACACAAGATCTGGTGTGGGTATATGAACTGTTTGAAGTTTGTTCATCAGTTGATGATACTCTAGGTTCATTCGTTCACGCATTGCAAACATGACAAATGAGAGAAAGGAAATGGTCTTTGAACAAGTTAGTTTTCACTATTCCTAATTTGGTTTCTCGAAATGAGCTAGCCAAAAAGATATCACGGATAAAAGATGACGTCTTCGATATGTCTAATAGAAAACCTAAACTCATTTCAACTCCCATTCTGTAACATACGATGTTCAAAGTCCACCGTTTTTATCTGCTATCGACGAACTTGATATGGTTAGCTTTGATGAGGATGTGGACAAAATAGCTGAAAAGCTATTGGTAGAAGAGACCCGTTGCATCGCTATTTTGATCCTTGGTGCTGCAGGAATTGGCAAGACAAGCCTTGCAAAACTAGTCTACACAAACAGCCATATAGTGCATCATTTTCCTCTCCGAGTCTGGGTCCAAGGAGCCAGTGAGGCGACTATCATGGAAAAGATTTTTGGTGCTGGCAGTTGTGCTAGTGATGTTAAGTTATCAGGATGGTTAATAAGACTGTTTGCAGATAAAAGATTTCTCATGGTTGTTGATGACTCGTGTGTAAGAGATTGCTGGACGAACTGAGAGAACTGTTTTCATGAGCGGACCCACATGTATAGGTGGGGACCACTGACCCTCAAACGTGTGTGTATGTATGTATGTATATATATATATATATATATATATATATATATATATAATAGTTCAATTATTTCAAGCAAAATACTTGATAGAGTTGGCTGTGAATCCCAAAGAAGGGGGTAAGAAGTTGCTGGTTCGATTCCACATGCTTGCACAATTGTGAGTTGAATTTTTAATTAATTCCTCAATTTATCAAAACAATGTAGTTTCATCCTGGGGTAAAATAACGAAGAATAAAATGGGTTGTATTGGGATTCAACCAGAACCAGCACAACGCAGCACAGGTCCCGATTTCCACAGCTTTTTTTCCTTTCTCTCGTCTCTTTTCACGATTTTGAAGTTCCAATCTTGCTAATCTCCACTTCATACTTTCATCTTGATCTCATATTAATGGTGACATCATTTACATCACTTTCATCTTCTTCATTTATCTTTTTAACAATGTTCTTTTCTTTTTCAATTTAATCTTCTATAAAATTTGTTCAAATCAAATAGGATATTAGTTTAGTTGAATTTGTATTTGTTATGTAATGTAGCCATACTTGTTAGATATTTAGTTGATTGATCAAAATTAAGCTATGTTGTGAATTTTGAATTGAATTATGTGTTTGATAAATTAGGGTTTGTAATTACTTTGCAGGAATCGAATTCATTATTATTACTATAATTTGTTAAATTATCTCCTAGAATTTTTGCCCTCAATCGACTTCAATCCTGGATCCGCCCCCGACTGTTATGGAATTCATGAAATGGTTCGAGAATAATTTTCACAGTTTGCAAACGAAAGGAAGATCCACTGGTATCTGAGACTAACTTCAACTACAAACTGCATTTACGAACTGATCACGAGAGTTGGGCGCTGTTTGTCCACTCGTTGGAGTTAAACATCTCTTCACAACTGGAAAAAGACATGAAAAAACCGATTTTAAGAGGAGTTTTACACAATTTACACAAGGGAGATCTCCACCTTTATTTTATTTTGATCGTGTGGTTACCAATAGATCACACAT
>CAOJBI012299463.1:0-10142 GCA_948277035.1 Euphorbia corollata
CATCTTACAACTTATCAAACAATTGAAAAGTAAAATGTTTCCTTATATCACATCCTCCTGATTACCAACATCAAGGCATATCAGATACCTCAAAGTTTGGATCTTTCATTAAAATCTCAACAAACTACAATATATGAAACAGAAAATAAAGAATCTTTCCTTCATCATAAAACTGGTGAAAGGGAAAGAAAAGCAACTGGGCCATTTGCCATGGTAATTCCACAAAATGCATATTATCAAGAACTTTCATAAGTAACAATGGCAGACTTGAAGCAAAAAATTATGAATTATGTCTAGGAAATCCATTTCCATCAGAGTACAGATTCAAGTAGCAAGAACACACTAATAAACTGAATAAAAGGCAAGAAATGCACCCATCACTAGCGAGTTCAATTACCTCAAGATTGACAAGAAAATCCTTCAGCCTGCTAAAGAGAGAAAAGAAAACCCTAGAGAGAGAATTGGTTCATAGGAACAGAAGTGCTCACCTGTAATTGGAATCGAAAACCCAGCCTTGCAACCATCTGAAAAGAATCGAAACTCATTGGTTTAGACAAATTAAATAATTAGGGAGCGAACTCATTCGGATTTACAATCACAATCAGACACGAGAAAAATGAAATTAGGGGCATCGTCGCATCGATTTACATGAATTTTGAGATAGACAAGAAGAAAATGAAATAGGCAAAGGGGTGGAGCTTACTGTCGATTTCATGGCATACGACAACCCTCTGTCTAATCGTCACTTTCTTCACCTAGAGGCTTGTATTTGAGCAAAATCGACATGCAATGGGGAGAGTGGGCAAGCGGAGAAGTGATCGTCGTACAGACAGGGAGAAAAAATCACGCTGAAGGCAGGACAGGAGGAGGCCTGGAGGTGGTGGGATTGGGAAATAGGAAACAAAGTAGGGTTGAAATTAGTTTATGTATATATATAATGGATCCGGGTCCGGATCCGGGTTTGATTATAAATTCGGGTTCGGATCTGTATCCATTTACTTAGATCCGTATCTAACCCGGATCCGACGGATATGTAATAATAGGATCCAGATCCGAGGTAAACGGATCCGGGCCGGGTCCAGGATCCATTGCCATCCCTAACTACAAACTTATAACTACATTAAAAAAACAGTAGTAAAACTATAAAAAAAAATCGTTGTTGTTGTTGGATTGTCGATGCTACACCTTCCAACTCCTAACCGTCCGCCGCCCTTTACTATGCTGCACTATGCGAATACTATGCGTCATTAATTTTCGGGTTATTTACGATTTATATCATTGAGTTTTCCTATAAATAGGACACCGTTTTTCTTATTCATGACACTTCAGAAATAATCAATAAAATCTCTCTATTATTTTGTCTCAGCTCCTTTTATTCTAGTCATAATCTCTTTAAAATTTCGTTCTATTCATAACAAGTTATCAGCACGACCTTGCTCTGTTGAAAATTCCATCATATATATCTAAAGTAAGTCGTTATTTTATTTTTCAAAAATGTCTCATTTGAAAATTTTTGACTTTGCTCCTCTTGACGTATCTGGGAGAAATTACTTAATTTGGACACTGAATGCAAAACTACATTTAAAAATTATGGGTCTTGAAAGGTGTATACTTCCAAATAATAATGCCTCGTGGCTATAGTTATTATTCGTCGTCACCTTGACAAAGGTTGAAGCAGAATCTTATGAAAACATTACAGCTAAGAAAATGGCTCGTATCATTGAAAAGCACATTTTTGTAAGATTTGGCATCCCATATTGTGACAGATAATGAGGTACAGTTCCAAGGTGATACTACAGATCTGATGGAAAGACTTGGTATTGAGCATCACCGTTCATCACCTTATCAACCGCAAGTCAACAGAGCGGTGGAAGCGGCCAACAAATCAGTCAAAAAGATCCTCTCGAAGATGGTAGTTAGCTACAAGGATTAGGGAGACCACTTACCTTTTGCATTATGGGGACATCGGAACAGCACCCATACTCCAACTAGACAAACTCCATTTTCTCTAGTATATGGGACAGAAGCAGTACTCCCCGCAGAAATGGAAGTTAATTAAGTCTTTACGCGTGGCTCTTGAGGCAAGATTGTCAAACGATGAATAGGCAAAATCCAGATACGAAGAGTTGAACATGATTGATGAAAAACGTTTGGCAGCACTCAGCAGTCTCCAAATGTATCTGCAATGTATAGCTAGAGCTTACAACCGCAAAGTCAAATGGCAAAACCTATCGCTGAAAATAGGGGACTTGGTCTTAAAACAAGCTTGAAAAATTCATACTGATGCTAGGGGCAAATTTCAACTGAATCGGGAAGGCCCATATGTGGTAAAACAAAGTCCTCAACAAAGGAGCAGTGAAGATCATGGACATGGACGGAAATGAGTTCGTCGATCCAGTCAATCAAGATAAGCTGAAACGCTATTTTGTGTACAAAAAAATATATATAAAATGTAAAAATTTATAATAAATAAAATATGCTAAGAACTATTAGGGTTCTTAGGTAAAAATAAAGATTGTAAAAATCAGAGAGAAAATGTCTTTGGTAAAATCCTTCTTGGGAACCTTAGACGACGATGGATAATAGTTTAGAAATTAATACCGTTGATTATGTGGTTGAATAAAATTTCTTTTTAGACAATTTTGTTATTAATGAAATGTTATATGTGCGCGCTAAATGGACATGTGATATCATTTCATGAGACATATATTCATGAAGCATAATCTGCTTTATTACACATAAACACATTGTTAAAAGGCAAAGGTAGAGAAAAAAATAAGCAACACCAAGTGTAAGCTCTTATTGCTACATGACAACTGCTTGATTAGTGACAAGTTCAATGCCTCATAAAACGATAATGAAGGTGCCTGGTCTCATTCATTCTCTCCATAATAGTTACCAACCTGCGAATCCTAGCACTCTAAGTACGGTAAGGTGGATCAGGAGTGATGTCAAAAGGGGTTGTGAAGTTCATAGAAACCTGGGTACGATTAGCCCATCTTTCTTCATACATGTATCTTCGAAGGTATATAAGCTCAAAATCAGCAAGATAGCATAATGATTTTGGGAAATGCTCGGATAGCCAAACTGCCTACATAGCCGACTAGGAGAGAATAAGAGATGACCTCAGAATGTCCAAGTAGAACCACTCATCCTATAGCGACATGAGTGATCACATGGGTTATCACCTACCAAGGGCAGGTCCAGTGGATGCTTTCAACAGTACGGGTTCCCATGAAGTTATGCCACTCTTCCAAAGTAAAACATTTATGGTTGCGTTCTCCTATTATGACTAGGGAACATCTTTCCCAATCACCATTTGACTTGTAGTTAATATCCTAAGGAATTGACAAAACGATAAGCTTGCCCCACATGCGAAGCTTCAAAAGAATGAATTATAAGACATTTGATCTTGAAATGAGAAAATCAACAAAAGGGTGAGAAACTTAGTTGAAGCAATAGTTTGCTACCGTGAGCAGTGGTTTCAATTCCATTACTAGCATAACGAAGGTAGATTAGGGTTTCCTCTAAGCTCAAGGTAATACGGGAAGCTTCATCCAACATTTGAGAGACAATGGGTAAATATGCAAAGTTGCAGATGTCTGTAGTAGTCTTGCAAAGGAAAACTCCAAGCAGGAGCAAGCTTGTAAGGGGCAGCCAACTCGCATCATTAGGATTGAGAACTTGAATTAACTCCAAAGCAACAGAAAGCTTCAGGCCTCTAGAGTTAGTAAAAATCAGCATGCGCCTGTTGGCTCTGGGCAGATTGAAATGGTTCATCAAAGCTTCAACGAATTCATGGTGATGAGATGGCAAAGCAATTGGCAAATCAGGCAGAGACATCAAAAGCCCACAAAAATATTCATATATGAGGCATAATTCTTGATCCCTGAAGCGAAAACATTTTTTATAGGATCCCAAAATTCTATAGCGGCATCAATCAGCTCTTGCTTAATGAAGATTCGAACGTATTCCTTCATATTCCTAAGGCCACGACATTCAAGTTTAGATCAACTATTAACGTTCTTGAGATAGTTGTTCAAATCACAATGGAATCTCACATAGTCATTCATGGTGAAGACAAAAAGTAAGAGATGGAGAAGAAGAATAGCAATTAGCTATACGTAGTTTACGGGACAATCTACCAAAATTGGTAGATTACCCCATAAACTCGTTTCTCAACATTTCAAATAAAAGCTATATGTAAAAGATGCAGTCAATGAAGAAATAGTCATTTTATAAAAAGAGCCAATAGAAGTGGCAAAATTTACTGTACAATGTTATAAAAAAGGGTAAACTTCAAAAACATGCCTTGTGGTTTGACTGTTTTGCAAAAAGGTGCTTGTGAAATTTTTTTTCAAACGTGTGCTTGTGGTTTCAAAAGTTGGCAAAAAGGGGATTTTCAATTTTTAATTACGTCATAAAAATTGGTAATCTTGTCCATTATGAACTGAAATTTTAAAGCTTAGTTAATAAATATACAATACATTTTAATAATAAATTTTAGAATTTTCCGAGAAGTTAAGTATTTTATTATGATTTTTAAACGTTACATAATTAAAAAAAATACTTGTACCTCTCGAAAAATTTTAAAATTTAGGATTAAAATATATTGTATTTTTATTAACTAAGCTTTAAAATTTCAGTTCAAAATAGACAAGATTACCCATTTTTATGGCGTAATTAAAAATTGAAAATCTTCTTTTTGCCAACTTTTGAAACCACAAGCATATGTTTGAAAAATAAAATTCTGCAAGGAACATTTTGCAAAACGGTCAAACCACAAGGCATGTTTTTGAAGTTTACCCTATAAAAAAAAGAAGAAAGTTCTTAACAGTAAAAAAAGATCCTAAAAGCTACTGCCCGAATTCCGGATCATCAAACTCAAGACGGTTTTCCAAAGTGGGGTCATACAAACTAAAGAGTCCCAGATAAGAGGGTGGCTACTGCTGTGGAAGCCCCCCGCTAAGCCTGAGTCTCTCAATCTCTGTATTCAGTCCATGGATATATGCTTGTCAAATTAAATGTCATCATACATTCTCACAACATTGTACGCATCATATTTTGCATAAACAGGAAATTTACCATCATCTCAACACTATGTTCCATGACGAAGCGTTGGAAAGCATGAAGATGTCCCCAATCCATAGTGCTATAAGCCATAGGGATCTGAAACAAATAAAGGACATCAAATCAACAACATTATCAAAAGTGAAAGCACAAAAGGAAATCAAAGAATGAATGGTCACATGAATAGCGTTAGTAGGGGTGTAGGTCACTAGCCTCACAGGGTCATAATTTGGCTCTAGCACTGGCATATAAGGACTACCTTCGGGTTTGAACACGGTAATCCCTAATTGGCTAGGCTGGATGTCCCTATGACCAGAAACCATCACTGAGTCAACGGTAGCAGCAGCAAAGGAAGCGGAAGAACTTTCAAGGCGACTCTTGACCCTCTTCGAGCCTTGGTTATCTTATAAATAAGCTAAAGTCAGAGAACGAACATATTTAAATATTAAAAGTCGATTAATAATGAGGGTTTACTGTCACTCAGGCCGCTCGCTACGAACCTGAAGGACCATGACCCCCCAAAGGATCGGCGCCTCTACTCGAAGGAGCTTTATCATTCCTATCCTTCTCATCATTTACTAGGACAGGCTCAGGACCTACAGTGGCCACCCAAGAAGTCGAGTCTGGTAAAACTCCTCTTAAGCGCTTGGTAGACTCGTAAGAATGGCGACCTCTCCTAGGTTCATGTTATTGGTGTTCTGAGGCCAGAACAACCAGTAAGGAAGTAGAGGAGGAGTTGATCAAGAAATGTCTGAACGAACGTTGAGAATGACAACACCATGTCTCTTGTTGGATATCCGATATCTATTGACATATGACATAAGCATGCTGCATGGTTATACTATACATGAGATGCATATATCCGTCTTAATTGGGCACTCACATGGTTTTGCTAGGATCCATTGTTAGTTTGAGAACAGGGTCAAACTTGTAAAAAGTGAACCAATTTTCTCCCTCAATTCCACGTATTAGCTTTTGGTTGGAGAGAGAAAAGTGATATATTTGAAAAGTTAAACTAACACGTGGCACTTAAAGGGCAAATTGGGTTCTCTTTTTGCAAGTTAATAAAGGTTATTTGAAACTTTTTTGAAAGTGCAAGTGATTATTTGAAATTCTTGAAAGTTCAGGGGATAAATTGGTGTTTATGGACATGTTCAATGGGTATTAATGTATTTAGTCTTATAGAAAAAATAAAGGCCAAATCCATACTTTACCCCCTCAACTTGTCAACTTTTCACTTTTGCCGCCCCTAACTTTAAAAAGTCTCCATTAACCCCCCAAACTTGGCAAACTCGATACCATGTGTCACATTCTTATTGGATATAAGATTTGATATCTTTGAAAAGTAAAAACAACCACAAGTGAAACATGGCACGGGGGGGGGGGGGGGGGATTTACGAGTGTATTTTTGTTAAGTTTGGGTTAGTGGAGGCTTTATAAAGTTGGGGGCAGCAAAAGAGAAAAGTTACTAAGAGAGGGCAAATGTATATGGAAAAAAATAAAGGAATAATGCATAATTTACCCCCTAAACTTGGCCTCAAAAGAATAACGACTCATTACCCCCTTGAACTTGCAAAAGTGGACTAGTTTGACCCCTCAACTTGTAAAAAATGCATCAGTTTACCCTTGACTGCCATGTGTCAACTTTTGATAGAGAGAAAAAAATGACATATTTGAAAAGTCAAACCAATCAAAAGGTGACACTTTACATTTAGTGGGAAAATTCATGTTTTTTAACAACTTGAGAGGGTAATTGGATGCTTTATAAAATTTAGGGGGTCATTTGACTTTTGAGGTCAAATTCAACGGACAAATGGTTCATTCAGCCAAAAATAAAATACTTAAAATCATCATCATCATCATCCCAATTGCAGATCTGTTTGTTCACCTTCAATCATCTAGGAGAAATTATCATCTTTTCCATTAATAATTAAGTCAATAACGCCACAACTCTTGATTAGAAATTAAATCTTTCAAAAAATCATCATTATATTTTGGAAAAGCCTAATCAAATCCATCACATTAATTAAACTAGTAGAAACAATTAAAAACAAGAGAATATATGATGGATCAAGAAATTGGCTTGTTATTTTAAATGAGAAGCTTTCGATAATTTAGGGAAAACTTAAGTCCATCTTCTATTGCCAATTTGTTCATCTCCATCCCAGGCTCCATTTCATGGTTTGAAGTTTTTTACTTCATTCTATGCAATCAGCTGTTGTCCTCGTCTCTTGTCAATCTCCACGAGCAACTCGTCATTTGGATCTAAATGAACTAAATTTGCAGTTAAATTAATTGAGGTTTTGATGGATTTAATTGAGAAGTAGAATATCACCAAAAAGAATTGTGAATTGGAAGGTGGATGATGGAATTAAATTTGAGGTGAAGGTGGAGGTAGTAAGAGACGTAGAGAAGATGCAATAGGGAGGGAACAAATGTGGGAGCGGCATGGATGATGGTGTTTTTTGGGTTTTAGTTTGATTCTGAAGTGTTATTTACCGCCATTTTTTTTAAATTCGCCATTCATTAATATGTGTGATCAATAATTATACCTTTCTATAATCCTTCTCCATTTATTTTTAAACCACTCATCTTTAAACCTAGCATGTAATTTTTACTAGTTTTTCACATCTTTTGATCTTGGAATAGAATAGAGTAGACTACGATTACTTGTATCTTGTTGGTAATGCTACTGCTATTGGTATCTTGTTCCTACGAGGTTTGGGATCAAGTCTATATTACGAGAGTAGAAACAATATATTGGGAATTAAGGATTTATTTAGTTTTGTTTGGATAGCAGGAAATCATTGGAGTGATCAATAAGAATTGCATGATAACTTTTACAACATATAGAAATATATTTCCCATTTGGGCATTAGTAGATTATCGTTGTCAAGTAATGTAGCAGGCTAGGTTGTAAAATGAGTCGCTTAAAAGTAAATGGGGAAGGATTATTGAAGGGTAAAGTTGTAAATCACACGTATTAATGAAAGGAGAATTTAAGAAAAGGATGACAGTAAAAAACAACACCCGTTTTGGTTTCAAGGTTTCATGGTGGAAGAGAAGAAATAGTGTTTTCATATATTACCCCTTGCCACGTCAATACAATTAATGGTGTTAGTAAAAAATCCTTTATTTACAAACGTTTTGAAATCTCGGATCTCGTTTTAGATAAATATAATTCCATAAACCCCTTTTGTAAATGAGCATAAGACATATTTTAAAGTTTACCAAAAAAGAATTACTTACTATATTATGAATTTAATTCGTAATTTTAATGTGAAACATCTTAAACAATTAGCCCAATTCTATTTTATTTTTGTTCTATATTAGATTTATATGTAATGAATGCCTTATAATATATTTATCTAATTTATTTACTTGAGTAAAATCAAAGTACATTTAACTGCCTTTCTTGGTCTCGTTTCCTCTCTTCTTAGGGTTGGGTTTTTACCTTTTTTTGGCCTAATTTTCCTTGTTTTTGGTGCCTATGGCATCGATGGATCTTGCAAAACTGTTAAATAATGTCAAACTTACATCTAAGGAAGAAGAAATTGTGGATTTTGGTGAGGAATAAGGTAATTTGATGAAGACCTCAAAGCATATGTTGTTCGGAAGATGGGTGTCGCGTAAACCTCTGAACCTTAAGTCCATGTCCCAGGCCTTTTTAGTAGCATGGAGTCCCATAAAAGGCTTCCAATTGAGGGATTTAGGAGATAAAAGATTTGTGGTAGAACTTTTATGTCCTGAGCTGCGCTTCAAGAAGACTTGAAAAGAGACAAGGCACTTAGAGAGACAATTGGTTGTCATGGCCGAACCTAGAAGATCATATCAGGTATCAAACATCTCACTAACTAGGTTCAATTTCTGGGTTCGAATCTACGACCTTCCTTTTAATAGGCCATCCGATATAGCAGTTCGGAAGGTGGCAGAAAAAGCAAGGGTAGTAGAAGAAATTGAAGAGGTTAGTTGATTAATGTGGTATGTTAATGTTCGAGTTAGAGTGTCAATTGATGTTGATAAGCTTATTGTTCGGGGTACTAAAATTCTGAATGCCAATGGTGATGTGGTTGTAATTCCTTTTAGATATGAGAATTTGTTGAATTTTTACTTTTTCTGTATTAGATGGGGCATACAAAATAGGGATGTGAAAATCTCCCAGATGAATTTAAAGGGGAGTGTGAATACTCGATTTTTCAGCTCGGAAATTCGGTCAGAATGGCGCAAAGCAGCTGTTAGCACGGTCCATCCATACCCAATGAGGACAAATTACCTATTTCATTTCCAGGGTTTCGAGAGCCAAAACGGAGCCGAATCGTGCGAAGAAATCGAATTTTTGTAAAATCACTATTCACGGGGCACCGAACCACTGAATCACTATTTGAAAACACCGAAAAATTCCGGTCCGGACCAAGTCCGGAGTTGACCAATTTGGGCCAAATCAAAGCTCAGAAAGTTGGATCGAAATCAGTCGAAAAGACTCGGAAAAACGTGACGTAGGCGCGACGTAGGCACGACGCATGCGCACGTGTCATTCACTGCATCGAAGCGATGTAAGGTTCCACTAGGGAACTGGCCGATCGGCCAGTTACAGAATTGGTGGGCTATAAATAGCCCACCAGTTCAGGCAGTTGGGGGACGAAATTTAAAAAAAAAAAATAAAAAAAATGATTTTTATGCTATTTCGTCCACTTTTACTCGGTTTTTAACTAAGTTTTCAATAGGACTTAAGTTTTTAAACTCGGGTTTGTGTTTTAAATCAAGTTACTCTTTCGGTTACAAGCTTTCGGGTTAATTTTCGTCAACTTTTCAAAGGTTTTCACTGTATCGCTAGTAAACTTTTAAGGTTAGAATTTCTAACCTAATTTCTTAAGGTTTTCACTTCCGTATCACCGGGAAAATCTTCTTCAACATCAATCTAGCCACGATCAGTTCCAAGCCATCTCTCAGACCATCCTGGACTCTAGAAAAGGTACGCTGAGGGTAAACCCTAACTGATTAATTTTGTTAATCATTTGTTATATATCTATTTATATAACTGTTATATTGACTTATATATATATATATATATA